>APFE030969302.1:0-15569 GCA_000404065.3 Pinus taeda
TAATCACAATAAAGAGCAGAGTTAGATGTGCACACATTTTTCGAGTATAAACTGACAAGGATGCCATCTCTTGACTGGTTCAACACAGTCCTTGAAGATCAAGGGCTAAAAGTAGCCTACACGCAAATTGTTTTAGGTTGTTGCAAGCCCAGATAGATGACCACCACAAGCTCCACTGTGGCAATCATTTAGCACAGATTCAGCTTCTTCTAAGGTTAAACAATGCCTAAGAATTGAATCAACCCTGCGACAATATAAAGTGTCACCTATAATAATATAGCTTTTAGCCAAGTGACGTAACTTTCTACGTTCATCCTTCAAAAAAGTGAGAGGAAACTTCGAAGTCTAGAGATATATAATGATATCTCCATACCAAGGATCTTGCAAGGAAATAAGGAAAACATGTTCATCAGGAAAATATTCCTCATAAACTATTCCTTCCTCGCAAGGCAACTCTCAGATCAATTCTACAAATAATAACGATTTCTTAGACTTGGTTGACATGAATTCAATACCAAACTCCTGTAAAATAACAATCCGTCCATTGTATTTTCCCCCAATCACTCGCCTATTGAGAATAAATTGAAATGGATTGACAACTACTAAGACGAAAGTTTTCTAAGAAGAATATAATGTCTAAGTCGATGGATAGCATGGAAAGCTGCCAAAGCTAATTTCTCAATGAGAGAATATTGCAGTTCAGGGCCCACTAAGTCTCGGCTCAAATAATATATTACGTGCTCAGTGAAAGCATCATCTTCTTGAACCAGAACCATACCAATAGTTAATTCAGCTGCAGTGAGATATAAAAGGAAGTCTCTACTATAATCAAGTGGACTCAATAAAGGAGCAGAGGTTAATGCTTTTTTCAAAGCATCAAATGAGCATTGCATGGGATCAATTGGTGATTTGAGAATACATTGGTCTAGGGTTTAGGCCTTGGTTTTCTCATTTGAAGTAGATTCTATAAGAAGAGAAGATATTATTTCCAGATTTACCCTTGGAGTGGGTTTTCCCTGGCTTGGAGCCTAATTTTTGTGTCCATTGTATTTATTGTTTTTTCTCTTAATAATTCTTTGATGAAAAGTTCTAATAAAGGAACATAAGAAGATTACTAAAAAATCATAAATAATTATTGAGGTTAGGGGGAATTTGAACTAATAGCTTCCCTACTCGAACATGGTATAAGAGCTTGGATGAACAAGAAAATTTCTACTAAAGGATCATCTTGAAGGGTTTGTTAAGGGGAATCATTTGAAAAAGGACAAAAGGAAAGAAAAATAAGATCTATTGACCTACAAGGAGGATTACTACATCAAGCCTACATTGAAGAAGACCTCATCATCAAAGGAAGGAAGGAAATG
Organism: Pinus taeda; assembly: GCA_000404065.3. NCBI lineage: Eukaryota > Viridiplantae > Streptophyta > Pinopsida > Pinales > Pinaceae > Pinus > Pinus taeda. Next base: position 1,365 of record APFE030969302.1, read on the forward strand.
TCTTTGTTATATATTCTCGAGTGCATCATCTTGAAGAGTAGGAAGCATCAAGAAATATTGGTATTATCTTGCACTCTTTGAATTTGTTCGAAGACACCATTGTTAAAGAAATACTAGAAATCATCATTCTAGGGCATTGCTGAAGTCTCCTTGAAGTTCTTGAAAGCATCAAAATAGTTGGAGACATCATCAAGGAGGACCCTTGGTAAGAGTTATATTGTCTTCAATGTCTAAATCCACTTATAACATGGCTACATTTTTCAAGGAAAGAAACAAGTTGGTTAGGTCAAAAAATTTCCTAGCATGGAAGAAAAGGACTGATTTGGCACTCACAAAGAATGAAGTCATGGAGTATGTCTTTTGGAGAAGTAGTTGAACCTACTAAAGACAAGACTCAAGAGTTGGAAAAATACAAGAAGGGGAAAGTAAGAGCACAATGAATTATTGTGGAACCAATAAAATATCATCTTGTTCCCTTTGTTTCCTATTGAACACATCAAAGGCTATGTATGATAAGTTGGTAAAGTTGTACTCTATAAGTACACAAGGTCAAAATATTTCCTTGAGGAATCAACTATATAGAATAAGGAAATTAAAGGATGAAGAAATGGCCACCTATGTGATGAAGATCTCACAAACAAGAGACTAGTTGCAAGGGCTTGGAGAGACTTTTATAGATTTTGAGATGAATATATGTGTACTAAATTCTTTTCCACCTGATTAGAGTAGTTTTGCAACTAGCATTTACTCAAAGAAAGATAATAAACCTTTTGTTGAATTATGGGCTCAATGTATCTAGCAATAATCTAGGATCAAGGCAAAGGATGATATTGAATCAAAAGAAAGATATCAAGTCACTTGGGCTCCCAAATTTTCTATTTTTATATTTTCTTGTATCTACCAATTTAAATAATTTTCAAATCCGAGTCCAGATGACAAAGTTAGAGCAAGTCAAATTTTTAGTTTGACTTGTCCAGGTAGCTGCGAGAAGATGACATGGCATAGTTTCAGCAAATAAGGGAGCGCCATGTGGCAGGATGCCACTGGACCCCGAATATCACATATCATCGAAAAGGAGGAGCGCTTAAGGAAGAATCAGCCCCTAGAGTTCCCGAATGTGATTGTAATATTGCATATCACATGCCAAAGGAGTTACGAATCGGCCCCAACAAGACTTAGATGCGATGTGATATACATTGCATATCACAATCACACAGAAGAGCTGGTGCTTGTGATGTAGTTCAGGATGAAATGTCGAATGCGATTTCACAGTGAGCGTTGATTGCTATACTGCAATAAGGGGCCTGGACCCGATATACTATATATCATGATTAATAAACTCGGTGGGCCCATAGATGTTGCAGAGTGCTAACCAGTGCACCGAGGGTTTCATGCCGATTGTGATAATGCGATGGGAGTGTGGACGTGAAACATTATGGCATACGGTGAATACTCCTGCCAGATCTGTAGTTATCGTGGGATTCCTGTGTCCGAGCTTGGATTGTCCACCGATAAGTTGGAAGCGTCAATAAACCCGATGCCGAGACTCATGCATTGTTGTAATGGTTTTCTTTATTAGACATTGCCTTTTTTATTACGGAAGGATTGTTGCCATGAGTCCTTCTGCCTGCTAACCTTGGGTATTATGTTGGAATTGCCTGATTGTGAGGGATGCTGACATGATCTTATATATATGACTATTATGTCAGAGAAATACAAGGAGGAGAGGACTGGCCGAATACATAGATTTTAATGCATACAGTAGACTTTGACCCTAGCAGCAGACCGAAAACTTGCCTTAAGCAGCATGGAGGTTCCGAGAAGGTTGCAGAAGGCCCGATTATCCAAATTGGGTGTTTGGATAGGCGTTTCTGCACTATTTTTTGCTAGTATTTCAATGGTTTTATCTGTTTTCAAAGTTGGGCTCCCTATATTTGCCCATATATCATCTTGGAGGAAAAATGGTTGTAATTTCTTGTTGCTATACTTTTATCTCTTTTATGCCACTCATAAAAGGAAGGCCTCCCCACTATTGAGCAGGGTCCAGAGACATAGTCCAAACTGGACCAACTTCGTAATCAAATCATTGTGTCATGGTTTTTTGTGTTCTTTTGATTATTTTCCGCATTGTTTATGTTGTTTTAAGTTCCATGGTTAATTAACTCTGTTATATGTAATTCTGATTCATCTATAAGTAAAAGATCTTGGATCAATTTTAGTATTAGAGCAGGTCTTTGTAGATGCGAATTGCATGAGTTTATGCTAACTCAGGACAAGTTGTGAAAGGAGAAGGAATACTTAACTCCTTTGATCCTAAAGCAGGGTGTGCACATCGAAGAAGAAACATGGCCAATGAAGAAGCTCATTGGGAAGAGGAACAAAATTTCCGAAAGGTATTCTATAATATAACAGGAAAAGTAGACAAGTTGTTCGCAAATTATGAGAAGGCACTTGGGCATGAGAAGAAGGATACTGATGATCATGAATCAACAAATTAGGAAGGTGGTGGAGATATCCTCCTCCCTCTCCTTCTTCCAGTGATTTTTCTCATCACTTTCATAGAAATTCCAAACAGACCTCCACGAAATCGTTCTTTAAGTTAGATGTGAAGTTAGACCTACCCATGTACAATGGAGAATGTAGTGCATAAAAACTCAATAATTGGGTAAGGCAGATAGAGGTTTACTTATGAATCTAGTAGATCGAAGAATATGGGGCAAAAGTCCAGTTAGCATCTCTTTGGCTGAGTGGCACTGCCCTCGTTTGGTGGGAGAGCAAGTTACAGAAGGGAAGCACGAAGTTAGGTAACCTTTTGTCCTTTTGGTCTAGCTTTATTTCTATATTAAAGGACAAATTCTACCCTCTGGGTTATAAGCAAAAGGAATTTATGGACTGGAAATACTTAAGGCAAGGTAAGGGCCAGAATGTACAGAACTTCATGTAGGAATTTCATAAACAAGCACTGAATCTGGGCATCTCATTATATGCGCCCAAAAATGTAACTAAGTACATAGGTGCACTACATAGTTACATTAGACACTCATTATTACTATGCGAGCCTACTTCAATTGATATGGCTAGCGTTAAAGCTATACATCTTGAAAGTCGAGGCAAGAATGATCGAGATGACCAAACCAAGAAGAATCCATTCAAACCTCAGCATGGAAAATTCCAGAAGAAAGGAAAATGGAAGAATAAGAATATTGTTGCTGCCAAGAAGGGGGGCGAAGCAACACTATTGTGCAGTCACTGCAAGAAGGATGGGCATGATGAGGACCAATTCTGGAAGTTGCATTTGGAACTGAGACCAAAGAGATTCGGTGGAAAGGGGAAGAAGAAGACAGTGGCAACAACACAGGACCATGGATCAGATTCCAGCGATAAAACATTGATCACAGTTGTGGGCACAAAATGTACTCTTTCTATTAATGATGTTTTGATTCAGTCGCAAGCACTAGTTATTTGAATGAGCCTGTGAGTCATGAGCAAAAGAGAATTGAGTTGTTCCACATTATAGTTGTCATAAAGCATACAAGGGTGGAAACTCTATTTTATTTAGGTTCCTAAGCAAACTTAATCTCAGATTCCTTAGTAAAAAGGCTAGGCCTTGAAACTAAACCTCATCTGAGTCCATTCCCACTTGGTTGGGTAAGCGATAAAGCCAAAATGCAGGTCACCAAGTAGTGTAGGGCCATGTTTGTAATCGCTTCTAAATTATTTGATGAGGTAGAGTTATATGTAGTACCTTTGGACATCTGTGGAATCATCCTGGGAGCCCATATTTATATGACAAAAAGTTCGTTTTCTTTCGGCATGAAAACAAATACCACCTCGCCAAGGATGGGGTAGAATATATAGTCAGACCTCGTCACATAAAAGTTAGTGCTAGCCTTGTCAGTGCATGGCAAGTTAAAAGATGAATTAATTCTAGTAAAGGGTGCATGGTCATGGTAGTGAGGGAGAAAGAAGCCGAGATGGTTGATGCTTTCATAGGTTGTGATCCTGATCATAAGAAGGAATTATTTGAAATTTGTTTTGACTATGATGAATTGTTTCAGGAACCAAGAGGATTTCCCCCTAAATGGGAAATCCAACGTGAGATCCATTTGCAACAGGATGCTCCTGTATCAAATGTTGGCATGTACAAGATGGATTCTATCGAGATGGAGGAGATCAAGAAATAGGTGCAAGAACTGTTATATCAGGGAGTCCTTAGACCGAGTTCTTCTCCTTGCGGCTCACCAATTGCGTTGGTGCCCAAGAAAGACGACACATGGAGAATGTTCATGGATTACAGGGTGTTGAACAAGATCACGGTGAAGACTCGATAACCTCTCCCTCACATTGATGAATTGTTAGATCAATTAAAAATGTTCTTTATTTTACGAAGTTGGATTTGCATAGTGGTTACCACCAGGTGAGAATTGCAGAGTAGGGAATGTGGAGAACTGCATTCAAAATCATGTAGGGGCTATTCGAATGGATGGTGATTCCATTCAGACTATGTAATGCTCCAACCACATTCATGAGGGTAATGAATGATTTATTTTAGCCATTTCTTGATCATTTTGTTCTCGTGTATCTGGACGATATTCTTGTGTATAATAGGACATGGGGGGAACATATGTGTCACATAAAGAAAGTGCTTTATGTTTTGAAGAAAGAGAAATTATATTTATTTTTTTTGTAAATTAGGCTACTTCTATTATTATACAAAAGGTAACAAAAAGATTACAACGAGGCTTGCCTCAAAATTCACCATGCAGCGATGGATTTAGCACAGCTAGACACCTGACCTTGATAACCAGAAGACCGACATTTGTCACAGACCATAACTGGAGGACCAACAGACTGCCAAAAAACCATAACCAGCTGAGAGACAGACCAAATGACCCAGACATTACTAACAGACCCCGACTTTATCCCAATAGTGTTACAGATAACATTATAACAACATACATAGGCGCGTTTGAAAACCACGTGCGACCTGAATAGAGCTGAGCATAGCTTCAGCTTTACAGAAAAAACCCCACTGAGAAGGCAGAGAACAAGAAATACCAGACAAACTCCATGGAGACACCAGAACCACCACCAGAGCGCCTTGGAGATAGGCTCAAGCATCCACAGAAGTGGAGGGCTGCTCTTCCATAATCCTACAACCATATTGATCCGACGCGCTTGAATCCGTGTAAGGCGCATCATCTTTTGCAGGCTCACTTGGACCCGCCACCGCCACCGCACCTGAGGTTTTCGCAGGCTGAGCTCTTTGACCCAGGATTGGAGAAGGAGGCCTTTGTTCCTCAGAGACTTCGGGTGGAACTGCATTGTCACATTTCTCAATTCGAACCGAGACATAGTATGTTGAATTGTCCAATGAACAGGGGAAGCGAAACCGAGTTGAGGGATGTGAGCTATGCTCATAGACAGCAGCACGCGAACGCCCCCTGCCTCTCCCTCGACCTCGCCTTGCACCTCGTGAATCAATTCCATCTGAGGAGGATTCCGTGGAGTGAGAGGAGCGCTGAGGATTGGCTCTGCCTCTGGCGCCTCCCCGAGACCCGCCTCTGCGGCTACTGAGGCGAAGCCTTTATTTTGGAATACTGAAATGAAGAGGACAGTGAAACTGGAGCGAAAATGGCACAGAGAGCTGTGGCTCCACAGAGACGGCGCAGGGAACTAGGAAATCGGGCACAAAGGCGTGGAGACTTGCAGGGGCACAGAGGGCAGGAGATACCCAACAGCGTAAACACATAGGGGAGCCACAAGCATAAACACCCAGAACCAACCAGACCAAAACTCAGGAGCATGAAATTGACATATAATATGAACAGGACACTCAGAGGATGAGACCAAGGCCTTCAGAGGCGAGGGCCGAGGTCTAAACCTCTGAAATCGCCTCCAGAACCCAAGAACCAGCAGCAAACCACACCAACGAAATCCCCAAATCCAAACAGCAGACAAAACGTAATGGAGAAAGTGAATTACCAGCACCGGCTCGCAGTAATTATACTGCGCGGCGACTACCCCGGCCATGTGCGAACAAATGCAGATCATCTACAACTCGAATGCCAAAGGAAGTGAACTCGAGCGAGGGCAGCTGCTATGGGCGGTTGGCTTAATGTTGAATTTACTGCTTTCCCTCATGCTAACTTGACGGCGGTGGTTGGCCCTTAAATGCATCGGACAGATGGCGGGACTAGGCTGCCACTTGCCCAGTGGGAAGCCCGCCTCTGTACCTTCCCGTTTAATGATCACCCGCAGCCGGGAGAATGAGAAATTATATTTGAAACTATCAAAGTGTGAATTTGAAAAGACTTCTCTAATTTATTTAGGCCATATTTTTGGTAATGGGCACTTAAGGATAGATCCCTCTAAAGTGGAGGTGATAATGAAGTGGCCTGAGCCCACGAATGTCATAGAAGTCTGAAGTTTTATGGGCTTGATGCAATATTGGAGAAGGTTCAAAGCAAACTTCTCCATTATCGCAATCCCCTTGCACGCCTTGACTAGTGTGAAGCGAGCCTTTCAGTGGGGAGGAAAATAGCAGAAATCCTTTGATACACTGAAAGAGAAGATCATCACGACACCGGTGCTAGCCTTACCAGACCTTCAACAACCTTTTGAAATTAAAACAGATGTGAATGGATATATCATGGGTGTTGTATTGATGTAACAAAGAAAGCCAGTTTCTTACCATTTAGAAACTTTCTCCCAGGTTGTTGTGAATCATCCTATGTATAATTGGGAGTTGTACGCCTTGGTTCAGAGTGTAAAGAAGTGGAAACACTATCTGATCAGAAAGGAGACCATCATCCACATGGATCATCAGCCCTTGTAGTATCTTCAGTCATAGACCAAGCTTTAGCAAGCCCATCACTTCAGATGTATGGGATTCCTCCAACAGTTTCATTTGGTAATAAAATATAAGAAGGGTGCCAACAACAAAGTAGCAGATATGCTTTCTCACCCTCCTATTTATGCATCTGTAGTTTTTCAAAATGTTTCTTTTTCATTAGAAAAATATGACGAACAGTATGCTAATGATAATGATTTTAAATAAATATATGCAAAATTGAATCGTGGATCGCAGGTGGACAATTATTACTTGCAGGGAAATGTATTGTACCACCTTGGAAAACTGTGTATATCGAGTGATGAAATGGTTCATGTAATCCGAGAGGCTCATACCTCTCTGGTGTCTGGTCATTTTGGCATTGAGAAAACTTACGTCATTTATAGAGGTTTTGTTTTTGGCCTCATATGAAAAACATCGTAACTCGCTTTGTAAAGGGTTTTGTGTCATGTTCTCTTTCAAAGCCCTCTAATAGAAAACTTGGGCTCTACACCACTCCCTATTCTAATTCGACCATGGAAAAGTGTGTCCATGCACATTTTAGGAGGTTTACCTATATGTCTAGGAAAGGTCATGAATAGTTGTATGTCATTGTGGATAGGTTTATAAAACGTGTATTTTAATGCCTTATAAAAAGCAGGTCATTGTTGAGCAGAATTATTTTCTTTTCTTTCATCATGTTTGGGTCCATTTTGGGTTGCCCACATCTATTGTGTCAGATCGAGACTCCCGCTTTCTTAGGGAGTTCTAGACCAGCTTGTGGAGAACAATGGACACCAAGCTGAAAAGAAGTACGACATTTCACCCACAGATCGATGGACAGAAAGAGGTTGTCAACCGTATCATGGTACACTTGTTGCGAGGCTATTGTGGGCAACATCCCAAGTTGTGGGATGAGCAACTTCCTTATGTGAACCATGTGTACAATCAAGTAGCACATTCATCTACATAGAGTTCATCGTTTGAGACATGTTTTGGCTATCTACCCATAGATCCATTGGACATAGTTTTTGGAAAATAGGAAGATGGAAATGGATGAGATGATAGGGACAAGGCACAAAAGTTCATTTAGTGGATACAAGTAATTTATTACGCAGTGCAAGAGTAGTTGGAGAAGAGTCAAGCTCGGTATAAATCTCAACATGATAAGCACTGAGTTGACCATATGTTTCAAGTTGGGGACAAGGTGTGGTTCCATATCAGAAAAGATAGAATGAGGGGAGAAGCGAATAAATTGAGACACATTAGATATGGTCCCTTCACCATATTGGAAAATATTGGAGACAATGCTTTTCATCTTGACTTGCCTGCTTATATGCAAATGTACTCTGTGGTAAATGTGGAAAACCTAAAGCTTTATGAACCTCCATTGATTATGGATACTGAGGAGGTAGCACAGATTCCTACAGTGGATGATTTTCACTCAAGTATCTAGATAAGTTTCCCGAAGATATCATACTCGACTGGAGGACTAGAACTTCACAACGGGGAGGCGTGGAGTACATCCATGTTGATGTCAAAGGAATGCATCCAAGAAAAGCTTGATGGATGGAGAAGGAAAACGTGAGGGAGTATTTTCCTCACTTACCAATTGATTGAAAAGTCTTTTGGTGGTCCAAAATCTCTTAGTGGGGAGGAATGATCGAGGTGGAGTTCAAAAAAGTACCAGTGGCATGAAAAAAGGCTTAAAAATTAAAGTGGTAGAATCTTGATAAGCTTAGAATTAGATCAAAGTGTTGGTCATCCTGATTCCAATGGTGCAAATGACACTCAAATCCGAGTCCAGATGACAAAGTTACAAGCAGCCAAAGTTTGAGTTTGACTTGTCCAAGTAGTAAGGAGAAGATGACATGGCATAGTTTTGGCGAATAAGGGAGCGCAACATGGTAGGATGCCACTGGACCCTGCATCACATATCGGTGAAAAGGAGGAGCGCTTAAGGAAGAATCCGCCCTTAGCGTTCCCAGCTGCGATTGCGATATCACATATCGCAAGCCGGAGGAGATACGAATAGGCCTCAACAGGACTTAGATGTGACGCGATATACATCACATATCACAATCGCACAAAAGAGCTGGTGCTTATGATGTGGTTTGAGAAATATTTCCAATTGTGATTTCGTAGTGGGTGCCGATTGTGATACTGCAATAAGGTGCCCAGACCTAATATACTATATATCATGATTAATAAACATGACAGTTCTGTAGATGTTGTAGAGTGCTAATCAATGCGCCGAGGGTTTCACGCTGGTTTCCATAATGTGATGGGAGTGCTAGATGTGAAACATTATGGCATATGGTGAGTACTCCTATCAGATCTGTAGTTATCACAGGATGGCTATGTCCGGGCTTGGATTGTCCGTTGATAAGTTGGAAGCGCCGATAAACCCGTCTCCAAGACTCATGCATTGTTGTAATGGGTTGCTTTATTAGACATTAGATTTTATATTATGGAAGGGTTGTTTCCATGAATCCTTCTACCTGCTAACCTTGGGTATTATGTTGGAATTGCTCGATTTTGAGGGATGCTGCCATGATCTTATATATATGATTGTTGTGTCAGAGTAAGGTAGGGAGGAGAGGATTGGTCGAGTATACAGATTTGATTGCATACAACAGACCCTGGCCCTGGTAGCAGTCCGTAACCTTGCGTTGAGTAGCAGGGAGGTTCTGAAAAGGTTGTTGAATGCCTGATTATCCAAATTGGGAGTTTGGATAGGAGTTTTTGCACTATTTTTAGCCAGGAGTTCAGTGGTTCTGTCTGTTTTCAAAGTTGAGCTCTCTAATCTCTTCCCATCTATCAACTTGGAGGTATAAGGGTTGTAATTTCTTGTTGTTGTACCTTTATCTCTTTTATGCCACTAATCCAAAGAAGGCCTCACGACTATTGAGCAGGGCCCGGAAACGTAGTCCAAATTGGACAAACTCCTTAATCAAATCATTTTGTCATGGTTTTTTGTGTTCTTCTAATTATTTTCTGCATTTTTATGTCCTTTTAAGTTCCATGGTTAATTAAATCTATTATAGGTAATTTTGATGCATTTGTAAGTAAAATATCTTGGATCAGGGAGCACCCCCTTGAGGCTTAAATTGAATCTAGACTTCTTATTCTTTCTCAAAGGTATTTTTACTTGAAAAATAACTTCCACCAATCACTACAATAAAAAAGGTCATTGGTGAGGGGAATGCCTATGACAAACCTTTAAGGTTCGTCACCAATGTCACATATGGTGACGGTCCTTAAAAAAGAGTTGTTGTAAGTGCATATAGTGATGGTTCTTTAAGGTTTGTCACCAAAGCCATTTTTAGTGACAATTTTGGTGAGGGTTGTTAAAGGCCCATCACTAATTCTTTCTTTGGTGACACTTCTAGTGACAATATTTTATTGACCCTCACCAATTCTCTTTTTGGTTACTTTTAGTGATGGTAAAAAAATGTTTGTCATCATTGATCATTCCAATGAGTTTTTGATGACGCGATGTGCATGCTACTATATTTTTTGTCAAAATATAATGATTTAAGACCATTATCATGGAGTATTTTTCATTATGTGTCCAAGGCCATAGTGGTTAGAGTCAGTGAATTTGTTAAGAAGTAATTAGTGTTTATCATTTCCCTCAAGTAATGAGAATATAATTTCCCTATGATTCAATGCATGATTCATCTCTATTGGGTTTATTATCTAACAAATTCCCTTTAGATAAAGTTCCATTGGTGTGTGTAGGAACTATATTATTTAATACATAATCAATATCTGAAAATTCTATTAATGAGAGAGACCTACCACTCCTCAATGCTCTTGGCACATCTTAACGCGTTTTGGCACACACTAAGATTCCTTGGCACCTCGAATGTCTTGGAACATCTTTGTACCTAGAACATATTGTCAGGACTAGGACACCCAAGCACATGTTGGCAGGCCCTAGCATAACATAACACTCTCCTAGCATGCATTGGCATGCCTTATAGTCTCTAGCATGCCTTGGAACACTTTGGCATGCATTAACATACATTAGCATTTGTCACATATTGGAACTTGGCATGTATTAGAACCTATTATTAGTGTGCCTTGCATGCCTCTTTTATAAAAGATAAAGCCTCAACTTATTAACCCTCTTATGTGTTCATTTCCTTGCATTCTAGCTTGGTTCTTCCTTATATTTCCTTGACAATCCCTGAAAATATTGGCATACCTCGACACCTTGCACATCCAAGCATGCCTTAGCATCTGTCATGCCTTGGCACTATTTGGCACATGTTGACACACATTGGAACTCCCTAGCACACTCTGGCACTTCTTAATATGCCTTGATCTTCTCTAACATGCCTTACTAGTGCATAAGATACCTTGTCACTCCCTCCTTAGCATTGCAGCTAGCACTCGTTGACACTCCCTCACAAACCCTAAAATTCCTTCACTTCCATGCATTTTGACCTAGTGCTCCCTTGTGTTTCCCTAGTACTAACTAACACTCCTCAACATGAATTATCACTCTATGGCACACCTTAGCACTCTTTGGCATGCTCTTCCACTTCATAACATGTGTATCACTCCCTAACACACATTGGCACTTGGCACGTGTTGGCGCTTGACAAGTCTTAGCATGTCTAGCTATTGGGAATGTGATCCCCCAAGGATAGTTTTGGGGCTAAAAGCCCATGTTTGGGTCAAAGTTTGTTATAAAGTTGTAATGATCTGCGCATTTTGTGGTCGTGGAGCATGAAGGTGTCATGATTCATAAAGGGTTTTCCACCCTTGTTTTGTAAAGTAAAGTCAACTATAAAATATCTACCTATGGTCCGCAGACCAAGAGATTGTATAAAAGAAGCTAAGTAAGCTCTAAGTAGTTAGAAGTCATAAGTTTTAGATGAAGTCTTGAGCAATAAGGAGAGAGTTTCGGGTCTTACTGTAGGTAGAGGCTCTGCAACTCAGTGCGTAGAGGCCTAGGGTAGAAGTCCGCAGTTGAGTGCACAGACCCCTGTAGCTACATGTGCAGGGCAGATAGGTTTGTAATCGTCTGAAGATATTAATAAAGAGAAGAATTTTACAAATTTTGTGTCTTTGTTTCATGTTAATGCATCTTGTCATATTGTGTATGAATTTCATTTATAATGCTTATATGATGCGCGAAAGTATGTAATTACGTGCGATAATTGAACACAAATAGCGGTGCTAACTGTGATTGTTTAATAAGATATGTAAGGTACTTAAGCTAGTTTGGGAATTTGCACGATACGCTACCCTAGTAGCGCAAAAGTACCTGAACCAAAGGTTAGGGTTGTGTGAAAGTACCTGAACTGTAGGTTAGGGCTGCACAAAGGCCAATCGTACCCCTTCACGGAGGTACTGAAGGGCGGAATAAAGGGCTAGGTAGATAGAGCCCTAGAACATAACGACTTGCGCAAAAGCAGGAATAAGAGGAATAAACTGACATCATGACCATCTCAGGGTGCGGAAACTTGGTTCCAACATCCCCCCCCACTGCTTTGGGTGAGATTTCGGTCTACCTTCCGCGGGTTAATGCCAAAAGGGCCAATAGTGTAGGGATTTGTTTGCCTAACTAATGTTGAACCTGGGTCAGGCCCCACCAAGACAACAAATGGTTCCATTGTTGGGACCGGAATCTGCATAAGAGATGTGTGATGTCATATCACTGGAATCCAACTAAGAAAGAGATTAGAGACTTGTTGGATAGGAAGACCCATGAATTCACGGTGCAGGAGAAAAGAAATCCGTGACTGACCAAGGAATAGTGGCTAGACAGGTACCTATATATAGAAATCCATGAGATCTTTTTCTATTCCTTTCCAGTTGAACTATACGAGTGGATCGAGAAGCTAGAAAATAGCCAAGGAAGGTGGAGACTTGACGGTCCTATTGTTTGGACCCCAAAGTTAGTACAGAGAATGGAAACGTTTAAGAATAAGATCACCCACATTGTTGATCATTGGCTCAATTACGTCATAGGAGGATTTGTGATTGAATTCGTGGTCGATACCTCAGTCAGCTACATCGAAGCAGAGCAGCACGTTTTCAAAGGACCGTGAGGTAAGTACTTGAAATATTTGAATACCTGGATTAAGATGTTATTGTAAAAAAAACGGGTTATGCAGCTACCTTGATGTTTGGAGCTATGCGAAGCGGAAAAACTTACATCCTGAGTATAGTCCATTGATTTCACCTCCATTGGGTGATTAAGAGGGAGTAGCGCAGGTTTCTCTGCGAAGTGCTATTAATTTAATAAGACAAGGATTCCCATGACTACCACCTCCACCCACCCACCTCTGACTTCACCACCATCGCCCACGACTTCACCCGTACCACCTCCACCTCCACCACAGTTTAGCATGGCAAATTCAGTGAAGCTGCCTTTGTTTAAAGGCTTGGGAAATGAGAGCCCGAACTAGTTCTGGTTCGTTGTAAAAGTTGTATGGGAAGCTTAGGGTGCTATAGATGATCACATGAAGAAGTAAACACTGGTTAGTTCTCTGTATAATTGTGCGCTAACCTGGTACAGTAAATACTCTAATGATAACCCAAACAATGGAGTGGCAGACATCTAGACCGCATTGAATAGATTGTTCAGTAAGCCTAAATCTGAGGCATAGTCAATTGTGGGGTTCAAAGAAATCACAATGAAACTAGGTGAGAAACCTTAGGAATTAGATCAGATGTTGAATTTTAAAATCTGCAAAGCTAATATGAACTTAATAGATGGACAGCACCGTGAATGGTTTGTGGCTTCTCTCCTACCACACCTAAGGGTTTCACTGTCAAAATAAAAGATAACAACTCAGGCAAAGGCCTTGGAGATTGAAATAATATTGCATGAAACACCAATGTAGGATTTGAATATGGGGGTTCAGCGGATCCATGTGTAGTTGCAAAATATTTGCATTGAAATGCAAAGCCTGAAGCAGGATAGAACAGTTCGATCAAAGGTGCGCAAAGAGGTATGCTGCCTAAAATGTAAAGGTCAGGGGCATGACAGAGACCATAGCCTGGTCTTTGCGAACTATATTATGGGGCTAGGACCGATGCCTTTGAGGCCGAAGGCCCAAGCAGGACCAAGCGCGGGGCTTGCATTGTAGTGTGCTATATGTCAGGTAGCAGGAAAAAATATGACATATAACTAGCATTTGCTGTAGAAGTTTATACAAACACCACAACAACTGTTCTGCAACTTCTGTAGATCGGTAGGGCATGATGAGTGCAACTGCAGAAGATATGAATTAATGATTGATAGAACACCCACCTACAAGGTTCAGGCATAGATGCGACCCGTTGACTAGAATGTAGGAATGGTGTGAACAGGCTTTCAGGAGTGCGAATGAGGCCGAGGCGGAGGAGGA
>APFE030969307.1:0-24995 GCA_000404065.3 Pinus taeda
CCTCTCGACAAGAGGGATCCAATAAAAATATCAGCTGCCATAAATAAGCCGACCCACATGGAGTTTGGCCCTAGTTGCCAATTTAACAAAAATGCAGCAGAAGAAGAAAGAGGCTGAATACGACAACATATAGGAGACAAATGGTAGCTAGAGAACCCAAAAACAATTCCAGAAATCTTTGATTAAAGACGTTATACTTCTGTTGAAAAATTTCCTTTCCAAAACTTATGAATTCTTCAAAAAATTTTAAACCATTTAGATTGTAAAATCCTTTGAAGAATATCCCTGCAGAAATGGTGTTGAGGACAGATCTTACCCTCCAGGGTTTAGATCTGGCTTTAAATTAAACTTCACTTTCAGATTTGCAACCGGTACCTGGAAACAAAAACACCCAGAACTCGGATATACAAAAAACAAATAAAACCCAAGAAACCCAAGTCGGAAAACCCAAAAATTTTATAGATTTATGCACAGGAATAGTAGATCTATCAGATTTGAGGAGTGTGAGTCCAACTCGGCTCCTATATTTGATAATCTAAGGCTCTCAACAGCCAAATTTATCAATTTCACACAAAGATTAAATTTTTAAATTTTAAAGGAGGTGCTTGGCTCAAAATGCTTCATACATGACCAATACAATCTTACGATAAGCCCGGGATTAAATTAAGCTGGGCTCTTCAGAAAACACGGATCGAGAGTTGGCTGGTCCAACTAAAAACTTCCCCTAATGCCCGAGGATCTAAATATCAAGACTTTCCCGGAAAACTCTATTCAGCCATCAAAATAGATCGAGAAAATGATCATAAAATTCAGATAAATAGAGATACTTGCTATTACATTCAAAATTTAAATTATCACTTAAACCCCAGCGACTGAGCAAGATACCTGCACTCAAATCACTCTTCAGAAGCTATTATGAATGGCTAAAAAAAAAATTATGCATGAAAAACGACACATCTTACAGTGTTTCCATGAAGAGTAACACCAACGAAAATTAACCCCAAAGTCTTTCTTTATTATCTGAAAAAAATTACACGAGCTTTTCGCTTAGCACATGACTCGAAGGTCAGATGGATCGGCTAGTAAATGACTTCCTATTTAAAGATAAATCCTCCAATGGCTAGTTCGAGTGATCCTCGTCAAAGCAATCTCGACCAAAATTTTGACTTTGACTTAACCCCAAGGATCAAATGCTTAAAATTTATTAAAGTTATTAATTTACATTAGTTCGTGGACCTTTTAAAATTTAATTTTTAAAAATCGACAAATCTTGTCTTCAGAGAATTTAAATTTACGTAGGACCTAGAATTAATTAAATTTATGGCTTAAGATTTTAATTAATTTTTGGCAGGAAAATTTAATTAATTAACTTATGAGGGGATAAATTATTTTTCCAACCCTCAAGACACTTTATATCATGATTTTCTTATTTTTTACATCTCAAGGGGGAAAACCCATTTGTAAAAGACCCTCACAGATTACCCATTTCTACGACACAAATATAATCCAACAGACTAAGCAATTTGTAATAAAATAACCTAACCAAATAGTTAGGATTATTCCCAAATCACTTTTACATAGAGTCAATCTAGAACAACAGGACTTGCCTAAGATCCCAGTGACAAAATCCATTTTGGCTTTGGGGTAAGATTGAAGGAAAACTCTGTCGACAATCTGAGAATGGATCGGCGAGACAAAAAACCTCCTGGAATGTATATCGTCACTTGAAAAGTAGGTTTACCTAGGCAATTACATACATGACATGGATCTGCTGAGATTATTTACATTATACACATGCAAAAAGGGTTTACATAACATCTTGGAAGTGAAACTGATGATCATAGTTGTATGGCATGAACACATCGATCAGGCGTTATCCCTTTTGCAAAAAATGGGGGAGTATTGCTATGGATCGTTGACACGTAGTGGTCAACACAGTGTGTTTACATTAATATTTTCTGAAAATAACTTGTTAAATGAAGAATACTAGTAGGTAATGTAAATCAGTTTTCTGCAGTAGGATTTCTGGTTGTTAGATTCAAAAATTTTCGCACATGGCACCTAGAGGACTCAACGAGCTCCTCCAACGACCCTTCTCCATCATGACATCATCATTTCAGCCCACTTATGGATGGATTTTTCATAACTTCTATTGGCTACTTGTTGGGCTTGTCACCAAGATTTGTTACTTGCACATTATTTTATAATTGTTGGGGCTAATTAGGCTAAATCGTTTTAGGAGAGACTCATATAAATAGAGACGAGTCTCATCAGTGAGAACTCATCATCATCATCACTTGGATATTTTCTCGTGTACAATAATTTCACACTTTTCTCTTGGATGCTAGTGGAGACTTTGATGCATTTTGATATCTTTGGAAGCTAAAGTTTCGATCGTTTTTGGAGTTACTTCTTCTTCTATGGTTGGATATATCTCATCGTCATCTTGTAAGTGCTATTTTGTTGAATATTTCTGTTAGAATAATGTCTAATGTGTGAAATTATTGCAACTAGTTAATTTTCCTGTGCCCTAATTTGTTGAATATTGTTGTAAAAGGTTATTTGGCTGTAAATTGCACATGTCACTCATTGCATGCCAATAGATGATTGTTCCTAGTGGATGGGATTTTGCTCTTCTTCCATGAAAAGTCATAGATATTGAGTAGGTAATTGTTAAAGAGTGGTTGCTAGGGCATCATTCTTTAGCCTCCTTGAAGACGATTTTGGCAAATCTTGAATCATCTTAGATTCCATAGCCCATGGTTTAGGCATTGGTCCAAGAAAAATTGGTGATTAGCCTTCCCTTCTCTCCCTTTTCTTCTCTCCAAAATTTGTGGTCACTTTTTCTAGATGACTACCTAGGGCATCCAGCGAAATCCATTAGAGGAAGAATTTTGAGATTCTGCTCGAGTAGAACTCTTCCTTATTGTTTCTTCTTGGAGACCTCAAATTATGGTGGAATTCTCATGGTTAATTCTCCGGAAATCCTTATGCCCTATGTGTGCCCTATAAGGGAAACCTAGTTAGTTTTCCTTGAATAAGGTGGTCTTCTTGAGGTTCGTATGAACCTAGTATTTGGTAGAATAAATCTTACAAGACCTGTTTCCCTCACCTACATTGACCTAGTGTGCACATTGGAGGAACTCCTCCCACGAATATCTTGAAACCCTAGGTCTAGCGTAGGCTTTTCTAAAGCTCTCAAAAGGAGCTAAAGCACTATTCTGTGTCAAAATCATTTCGCAAGCCTCCTTTGAGGTCCCATTTCACTCTTGGAGTCTTGCCTCTAGGCATACCTATCCTCATTGCAAATTTCAAGCCCTAGCTCTTGATCTCTATCCTAAGTCTTTCGTGGAGAGCCCTTTTGCTTCATGAAGCCTTAATTGAGTCTCTCCTTGAATGGGCCATGTGAAATCACCCTATACATAGTGATTGGCATATCCATTATAAGTGATTTCATCATACAAGGTCTCCCCCCATTGGTGAAAGTTTGTAAGGAGCAGGGGACATTAATTGAGGTGGCAGTGGGTCTTTGTCCCATTGTTGTCATTTGGTCTAGTTGTTGTCACATAGGTTCCCTCCTAGGGCCCTGCTAGATTATGTGGCAACAAGACATATTACAAGAAGAGGCTAGGTTCATAAATGATTCCCAAAAGCACAACTAAGACACATTAGTGGTTATACCAAATAAGAAAAGTTAGAATGATAAATTGAGGAACTGAGAAGGATATACTACTTCCCTTTGACATCCTCCCAACCAATGTGCCACAATATGCTACTATAGTTTTACTGGACTCTGGGAAGCTCTGGGAATGTGGAGCCTGTTTGATTAGCATCCCCAATGGGGACCAACAAACATTGTCCTTATGAGGAATGCCTCCCTTTTCTCTTGTTGGCTTATCTAATTTTTCATCCAATGTGGTTCTTTGAGCCCAATTGTTTGCTATTATAATCTAACAGTATTTTATAGTCAACCACAAACTTCCAACACTTGATTTTAATTTTTACTTGTCACTCAATACTTTCAATACTTGCTTTTACAAATGACCCAACACTTGTTTGTGAACTGATATCTTCGCCTATAAATGATTACTCCAACATGTAGGCTAAGTCACCGGGTTTCATGAACTTGAAGCTTCAAGTTTGAAGTTCGCAAACTTCAAGACAATTCAAATATATTCGTTCTTGTATGTGGAATTTTACATGGAATTGAATGTGGACTCAAAAATGAATTGATTAGGCTAATAAATGAACTGATTTACCATATTTATATATTTTCTATATCATATTTATTTTATTTTTGTTATTTATTTATATTGAATGAATATTATTATATATATTTTAAAGCCGAATTTTATGATCAAAATTTAGAATGTCAAACTTTGCCGAATTTTAAGTTCGTCGAAGTTGAACGCGAACTCAAACCAGGTGACTAAGCATGTAGGTATGCACTTTTTTACATGTAAGGATGAGGAAAATGATTCAATAACAACCTTGAAGAGAAGAAGCACATTCAATATTCTAATTATGAGAAGTTCATGTGATGCTCGGGTAATGATCATCAATATTCATCTAATATTTGCACAGGTGATGATGTCTCTAATTTTGAAGGGGGATTCTTTATAGACTTAGAGAGACCCATTTTCTAAAAGAAATTAGTTTCATTGTCCATGCATGTTCCACAACTAGTCCCACTGTCCTTATCTCAGATTTTTGCATGCTTTTTATGTGCTTACACATTAACTTCATGAACTCTGCAAACTAAAAACCCAGGATCTATTTCAATCAAACAATGTATAATTTTGCAGTGTTTTAGCAGGCCACTAATTTATATGTGTCAATTCCTCATTTATAATTTTACTTTAGTCTTCTTCTCTGCGGTTGGAGATGTGCATTCAGGTGTAAGTCTGTATATTTGTAACACGTACCTCACTGCACTGCAATATAGGTATTATCTGTGGCAAAATGACTGTAGTAATTTTCAGATATTTTATTTGCCTGTCAGTCAGCTGAACTAGGTTCTTTTTATCTGATACACATTTCAAAAGTTAATCTTATCTGTCTCCGATTCTTTCACAGATTCCAAGGAACTAGAAAATAAAACTTTAATACATCCTGTATATTAAACGTAAGGTTTGACTGAATTTTGCAGGCATTTGTGGGTGTAGCAGAAGACCTTGGGGCCATTGTCATTGCATTTAGGGGTACACAAGAGAACAGGTAACAATTTGCAGTTTATGAGCCATCCCAGTTGGGACTTTTAAATCATTAGCAACATTCATATGCATTAAGAATTTTAAACTACAAGGACAGAACACAGATGGATGGTAGCCTAGCTACATTCCACATTTTATCAATGGTCATATGCTTTAAGACTTTAAAATGAAATGACAGAATAGAGATGAATGGTAGCCAGTCTAGCAACATCTTGTCTCCCAAATAAATCATTTTTGTTGCATTTAGAGGGGCATTACCTATTTGGACAATATTGTTATATGTGAGCTCATTTTTTATCTCGAAATTGGAATAATAACTTACTTGTTATTAGATGCTCTCTTTTTATTTTCCCAAATTTAGAATGATATTAATTTTCTATTTGCTTTTGTTGAACATGTGAGATGAACATCGGTTGTCTAGAACTTGTGGGAAAGGCGGGGTGTAAAGTTTTTTTTCTTGTTTATCCCATGGAAAGTGATATATACATGAAGTCTAAGCTAACATATATAAATAAAATAAAAAGTAAAATAAAGATAAATAATAATAATAATGGTGAAATAATATGTATGACTAAAAAAGTCATGACTTTTCATTAAGAAGCACCTTTGGTTATATTTATTGTTGGGACCTATTACAATGGAAATCATCTTTCTTTCTTATAAATTTTTATCGATAGTCAATTGGATGTAGTTTGGGTGGTTGGGAGAACTGTTATTATTTTCTCTACCTGGATTTAGTTCCTGCATATGACATGTTGAGCTCATAATGAGTATATCCTTGTAGTGGCTTCAAGCCTTGTTGTTTGAGAGTCCCTTGAGGACTGAAACATGTATATTATTCATATGGAATATAAAAGATATTATAAAAAAGAAAAAAGGAAAAGTAGTTTTAATTGATCGATTTTTATGTATATCTTATCTCATAATTTCTGAAGCATATTAAATTAAGCATTTATGCTCCATGCTAATGTCAAGCTACAATGCATTTTCTACTCTTACCATGCCATACTTTAGCCCAATGTTGCAAAATTGACGAGGGCCCTGGAAACATTGTTTCAGAAAAATCAGCGGAAAAATTGGAAAACTGTGGCAAACATGCAAAATATATTCATTTTATTTTCAGATTTTTAAACATATAAAGCAATAACAACGCCAAATAAACACATTGGCACATAAATATAAAGAAAGCACTGATATATATGATGTAGTAGATGTCAAATAAAAGTGATACATCAAAGGCGATACTAAATCTTGCTGATTCCTGATAATTGTCCAATCAAGGACTCAAATGTAGATAACCAATACAAAATAGCATCACATATATGTTGATTTGAGGTAGCATCGGATGTGCTCTTGCCATGAAAATTGGTGGAGAGGCTAAGACACATGAGATTTCCAATACCCAGAAAGGGTTTGGGCAGATTTTAAACAGTTTGGGAGATATTAAAATAATTAATATTTTTAATGAAGTCCCTAAGTCTAAACTTAGGGAAAATAAAATATTAATGTGAATTAATATAAAAGTGTGTTAGAATGGTTCAAAAGTCATGGATCAAGCCAGATCTAATTTTAGCCGTTGATTAGGGACTTAATCTTGGCCGTTGATTTGTCAATGAGAAAAGTATAGGAGGAGGCTTGAGGGTCACTTGAAAAACATACTAAGGGAGACCAGTCAATTCAATTTCTGGAGCGGGGTTAGCTAAGAAATTGAACTAGTGGTCTGGTGAGTAGTCAAGAGGCAGCAAGTACAGAACAAAGAGACGGGATCAGCCATTAGAGATCAACACTGAGGCAGGAGAGGCAGGCACAGGGCATTTCAGGCAGACACAGAGGCAGCAAGAGATTGTGCAGTCATTAACTAGGCCTGCATGGGTGACACAGAGAGGCCTAGGGTTGACACAGTTAAGCAGGGGCTTATGCAGAGAGTCTAAGAGCCACGCAAAGGTCAGCCAGGTTGATGCTAGGTTTGGGAGAAGTGATGGAGAATTTTCTCCTCTTTGTGGGTAAACCAGTTTGGCACTTGGTTGTACTGAAGAATTGTTGAATAATAAAAACCTCCCTTGCTGCATCAATTTTCCCACATTAGGTTTTTTTGGGGACTGTTGTCCAAAATAACTGTGTCAATGTGTTGATTCTTCTGCATATGTTTGTTTCTGTATTACGGTGTGATATCTACAATAATATTTATTTTAATGTTTATTGAAGTAATTTCATAAATAAATTATTGTGGAATAAGTAGGAAAAGTAAATTAGTTGCTGCACTGATAGAATTTTCACATGGTATCAGAGGGAGTAATCAGAGACAGGAAGGAAAAATCAGTTATGGGTCGAGACCACAATGTACAGGCATCCACGTCAAGGGACTCACACAGATTTTCAGAAGATTGCACAAGAGAGATATTTTGATTTCTCTATGTTAGCTTCCAGGTTGGAAGAAGAAGTGGTGTGTATGACTAGTGCAGCATCATCAGAACCATGGTATATAGACAGTGGAGCCTTGTGGCATATGACGATAATTAGGGAGTGTTTCTCAGAATATCGAGAAGAGAAGATGAACTTTTAGATCACCATGGGGAACAAGGAAAAGTGTACTCCAGTAGGGAATGGTACCATAGTCTTTCAGACAGAATTGGGAGAACGATTATGTGCTACAAATGTGCTGCATGTACTAGGATTGGGGATGAACTTACTTTCCGTGTCACAACTACAAGGCAAGGGCTATGACATCTACTTCATCAAGGAGAAGGTATATGTCAAACACTCGAGTTGGAAAAAGAAAGCGCAGATCGAGATCAAAAGTAATCGGTTGTGTAGATTACAACTAGAATCACCAATGGCACTAATAGGAAGTCATGGAGACAAGGACTTGAACAAACTATGGAACAGAAGAATGGGTCACTTGCACCATGGAGCTCTGAGAATTTTCAGGAGCACTGTAACAGGAGTTCCGGAACTGAGTACGGAATGAGATGATGTATGCAGGGGATGTGCTCTAGGAAAGTATGCCAAGGCATCATTTCCTAGGAGTAAACATAGGGCCAAGAGTGTACTAGGATTAATACACTCAGATATCTGCGGACCTATGTCCGTCAAAGCTTTCAGTGGTGCTGAGTATTTCCTTACCTTCATTGATGACCACTCAAGGAAAACTTGGATTTATTTTTTGAAAACCAAGGATGAGGTTTTATGTCAATTCAAGGAGTTCAAGGCTCTGGTGGAGAATCTGACTGGGAAGAAAATAAAAGTTTTGTGCTCAGATAATGGTGGAGAATATGTCGACAAGGACTTGACTGATTTTTGTGCGAAGGAGGGCATCAAAAGAGAGTGGACAACTCCCTACAATCCGGAGCACAATGGGGTAGCAAAAAAAAAGAACAGGACTATTGTAGAAGTAGCTAGGGCCATGATGTATGATCAGGATATGCCAAAATTCTTGTGGGCGGAATCATGCAACACAACAGTCTATGTTCAAAACAGGACTCCTCATCGAGCATTGAGCAAGATTACTCCAGAGAAAGTCTTCACAGGGAAGACACACGAAGTCAGTCATTTCAGGATATTTGGGAGTTTAGCATATTGCCGCATACCCGAAGAAAAGAGGAAGAAGCTGGATCAGACTGCGGAAAAGGGATATCTGGTGGGATATAGCGAGAACACTAAGGCATATAGAATCTATCTTCTAGGGAGCAGGAAGGTAGTAGTATGACGAGATGTAAAGTTCATGGAGGACAGGGCTTTCAAAAGATCTCGTGAGATGCCTTTCGAGGAGCAGTCGAAAGAGGAGCCATTGGTTAAGCCTCTTCAACCAACAGAAGTAAAGAATTCTTCCTCAGGATAAGAAGATTATTAGGATGAGGAGGAACGAACAGAAGCACCTGCTGGCAGAGGAAGAACTAGCAGGTAACTTCGTCAGATTCTACGAGATGCAGAGGACTTCATCGTTGTGCTAAGAAACAATAAGAGGGAGCAAAAACAACCAGATAGATATCAGGGATTAGTAGCTCAGGATGGAGAGCCTGCCAATTTCGAGGTAGCTCAATATCAGGTTTGGCTAGATGCAATGGTAGAGGAATACAACTCCTTAATGGTAAACAATGTCTGGGAGGTGGTGCCAAGGCCTCAAGACAGATCAGTGGTAGGTTCAAGATGGATCTAGAAGATCAAATACACTGCAGACGACAATGTTGAGACATACAAGGCTAGGTTTGTGGCTAAGGGGTATGCTCAAAAAGAAGGGATTGACTATGAAGAGACCTTCGCCCCGGTAGCTAGGTATACATCTATTAGGACTGTGATATCTATCAAATGGATGTCAAACCATTTCTAAACGGGGTAATAGAAGTGGAGGTATACATTGAACAACCAGAGGGCTTTGAAACTCATGAGAAGTCTCATGTATGCAGATTGAAGAGAGCCTTGTATGGGCTGAAACAGGCACCGAGAGCATGGTATGGTCGAATAGATGGCTACTTGTAGAAGATGGGATTTGTCAACAGTGACACGGATCCGAATCTCTACTATTTGGTTCTAGAGAATGAGTCGCTAATCTTAGTATTGTATGTGGATGATCTCTTTCTGACAGGATCATCCAGACTCGTTGGGGACTGCAAGAAGAATCTACCCACAGAATTTGATATGAAGGATTTGGGACGAATGCACTACTTCCTAGGGTTGGAAGTTTGGTAGTAAAAGGGAGAAATTTCCTTGGGCAAGGGAGGTATGCTACAAAAATCTTGAAAAGATTCGGGATGGAGGACTATAGACCTATGGCTACGCCAATGATCACCAACTGGAAGAATATTGATGCATCAGAAGACAAGGATGTCGATCCCACCCTATACAGGCAGCTCATAGGGTCCCTGATGTATCTGGTCAATACCAGGCCAAACATTTGCTACACTGTAAACAACCTCAGTCAGTTCATGGTGGAACCAAAGAGGGCACATTGTGCAACAACCAAACACGTTCTCAGGTATTTACAAGGAACAATCGATTATGGGCTCTTGTACACTAAAGGTAAGGATATCAGTTTGAGTGGATTTACTGATGCAGATTGGATAGGAAGTTCAGTGGATTGGAAAAGTACCTGTGGGTACTGTTTCAACATTGGATCAGGAATGACCTCCTGGTGCAGTAGGAAACAAAAGTCTGTGGCTCTGAGCTCATCTAAGGCAGAATATATGGCAGCAAGCACAACTTTGTGTGAGGCCATATGGCTTAGAAAACTGCTGGTGAGCCTATTCAGAAAGAATTAGGAGGCGACCAAGATCATGTGCGACAATTAGAGTTGCATCAAGTTCTCTGAGAATCCAATGTTTCATGATAGGTCGAAGCATATTGATATCCAATGTCACTTTGTCAGAGACTATGTCCAACGAGAAGCTGTACAGTGGAGCTACACTCCTCCAAAAGAATAGGTGGCAGACATCCTCACCAAGGCCCTTGGAAGGACAAAGTTTGACTACTTCAGGGAAAAGATGGGGATGGTGAAGAATCCATTTCAGAATCAGAAATGGGAGTGATAACAGCATGGATGAAGAGGGAGTTGCAGTGCAGATGCAGTGTTGGGAGAAAGGACCAGCAACAACACAAATTCAGGGGGAGTTGTCGTAAAGATGCAAGAGTGGCAGTGACAAAGCCATGGGCAACAATACAAGATACAACAGTGCAGAGGATGATGGGTAGCAGCCCTAGCATCGGCATAGGGACGGATGTCGGATGATCAGGGTGATGCTCAGTGAGGAGTATTGCTAGAGCACAGTCCTCGCTAAGAGGGAGTGTTGATTTGAGGTAGCATCGGATGTGTTCTTGCCACGAAAATTGCTGGAGAGGCTAAGGCATATGAGATCTCCAATACCCATAAAGGGTTTGGGCAGATTCTAAATAGTTTGGGATATATTAAAATAATTAATATTTTTAATGAAGTACTTAAGTCTAAACTTAGGGAAAATAAAATATTACCGTGAATTAATGTAAAACTGTGTTAAAATGGTCCAAAAGTCATGGATCAAGCCAGATCTAATCTTAGTTATTGATTAGGGACTTAATCTCAGTCGTTGATTTGTCAACGAGAAAAGTATAAGAGGAGGCTTGAGGGTCACTTGGAGAACATACTGAGGGAGACAAGTTAGTTCAATTTCTGGAGCGGGGTTAGCTGAGAAATTGAACTAGTGGTCTGGTGAGCAGTCAGGAGGCAACAAGTACAGAACAGAGAGACGAGATCAGCCACTAGAGATTAGCACCGAGGCAGGAGAGGCAGATGCAGAGGCAACAAGGTACTGCGCAATCATTAACTGGGCCTGCATGGGTGACGCAGAGAGGCCCAACGCTGACACAGTCAAGCAGGGGCTGGCGCAGAGGGTCTGAGAGCCATGCAGAGGTCAGTCGGGTTGATGCTGGGATTGGGAGAAGTGTTGGAGATTTTTTTTCTCTCTTTGGGTAAGCCAGTTTGGCACCCGGTTGTACTGAAGAATTGTTGAATAATAAAAACCTCCCTTGCTACACTGGTTTTTTCGAGGACTGTTGTCCAAAAAACTGTCAATGTGTTGATTCTTGTGCATATGTTTGCTTCTTTAGTATGGTGTAATATTTGCAGCAGTATTTATTTTAATGTTTATTGAAGTAATTTCATAAATAACTTATTGTGGAATAAGTAGGAAAAGTAAATCAGTTGTTGCAGTGATAGAATTTTCACAATATATAAATGTATCTCATCATCATGAGTTATATGTACAATGGAAAAACAAAAGAATCTAGCAGCTAACTATTTGAGAACCTTTACTAACTAAGCAGACTTCTACTCACCAAAAGGAGTCAGTGTACACCAATTTTGCAATGGCTCTCCCATCTTGTCTCCTGTTGTATCTACAATCACGCTACTCATCACAAACAAACATTTGCTTCAACTCAAACTGACATTGAAGCAAAGACTGAAGAGTAATGAAGTTGGTGGCAAAACGTGTGATTGCAGGACGTCGCAACTCCCTATTTCTGGCGTTTCTTTTCATGAGGCTAAGAACAAAAGCATGGTTATGTATGAACATGGGATGCTCCTAACCATATCAATCACCTCCTTGATGGAGAGTTTCACCATATCCTCAAGCATCAAATCGATACATTGGGCAATGCATGGAGTCCAGAACAATGAGCGGTGCATGTCCATAAGCATCCTACTAACAACTACATAATTAGCTTCATTATCTGTTATGATTTGCACCACATTATCCAAGCCAATTTCCTAGACTAACCATCTAACAATTCACATATCAATGTTGCATCTTTTATATGTGTTGATGCATCCATTGATTTAATAAACATGGTACCTCTCGAACAATGTACCAAGAAATTTAGAAGGGTCCTACCCTTCCTATCTGTCTAGCTATTAGACATTATTGTGCATCTAGAGGCCTCCCATGATTGCTTAAACTCCTCCAATCTAGTGTTTATATCCTTTTTTTTTGCTTCAAGGATTGCCCCCTGCAACTCCTCATATGTAGCGCTTTTGTACCCTGGGCCCATAACAACAATAGCATCAAACATTTCCTGCTAAAATGGATTGTTTTTTGTGATGCTAAGAGGTAAGTCACTCCAAAAAAGACCTCCCCATAACCTTGTCTATTTCTTGCTTCTCTCTTTTTCTATCACTAACTTTATTGAAGGTTATGCTTCGGTTCATGGAACAAAAAATGATGACCTCTTAGTAGGTGAAGTTGTGGAGCCCCTCCCACTACCCTCAGGCACAGTCTCAGAGCTAGGTATCCTTGAATATATGCCTGCATGTTCGGCCTTGTTTGTAGTTTCCTCTTTTTTCTTTTTGTCCTTTTGATAAATTGCATCATGTGCAGCTCTCATAAGCTTCGAGCTAGATGTAGAATAAAGCCCAACATCATGTCTAGGGATTTTAGC
This sequence comes from Pinus taeda, assembly GCA_000404065.3. Taxonomy (NCBI): domain Eukaryota; kingdom Viridiplantae; phylum Streptophyta; class Pinopsida; order Pinales; family Pinaceae; genus Pinus; species Pinus taeda. The sequence goes on from APFE030969307.1 coordinate 13,119, forward strand.
CAGATGGTATTTCAATCGACAAATCCCTCCTGTCATGTTGGCCCCACACAATTTGCAATTCATTATTTATTGATTTGCCCCACCTTTAGATTCCCCATACTACCAAAATGGATCTAAGGGCTTTGGCATATTTGCAGTGGAAATGTTTACTGACAGCGTAAATTCAGTCCTAGGGCACTAAAAAGACAAAAAGATGGCATTAAAACTCAACTACACAAAAAATAATGTCATTTAAAAAATCAAAATTTTACAAATTTAAATTACACTATTTGCAATGAAAAATGGCAATAAGAGGGTCCATAAAAAATTTAAAATAAAAAACCAAGCTGCTTGTTTAAATATGGAGAAAACCCTTGCATTGGTTCATGGGCATAAAAATCATAACAAATGACGAAAAAGGAAGGAAAATGTTGGTAGGAAAAAGAAACAAGCAAGCATATGCCTAAATGTATGGAAAAAATCATTAACATGGCGGTATTTAAGAACATACCTATGAGTGGAAGAAGTGAAGTTTGTCTGGCTGATTTAGGAAATGATCTTGAATCTTTGATCCACAAAAAAATCTTTGTTGGTGATGATAATGGTTGTTTGGCCCTCAATCCCTCCTTGAAAATCACCACAAGCTCTTCCCCTTCCTTCTCCAACAACAACAAAGCAAAATGACCAAAAAAACCCATTTTGCTTTTGAAACGTTGCGGCCTTGCACACTTGACGACTTTTACTGCCGTGATAATTTTTTGGTGAAAATTCGCAACTTTTTGTGTAATGTACCAAAGCTAAAAATACAATTTTAAAATTTTTCTTTGAGGATTTTCAAAAAAATAGTTTGCAAACAACTTCTTCAACTTCCATCAAACACTTGGCACATACAGTAGAAAATACTCCGACAAGAAAGAATTAGACGACAATTCATCAATTTTATTTTTTGTGTTGGAAATACTACGAGGGGGGTGAATCAATTTTTCATATCAATTAGTATATTTTTAACTTCAGAGAGCATTAATTGTTATTAGCAATAGATAAACAAAAAAAATTATCAACACCATTCAATAATGCATAACAATAGAGATAGTAGACATAGAGATTTTTAGGTGGAAACCCCTCTGGGACAAATCACCAAACACTTCTTAATATTTGTCTTCAAAATCTCTACATCAAGTTTTTAACTCCAACTGAAGGAGTCTCCAACCCCCTGATTTACAGGCTCCAACCTGTAGGACGCTCCTACGACCTGTTTACTAGTTGCAACCGGAAGGATACTGCAACGCCCTAGTCTCCAGGCTCCAACCTGATGGATGCTCCAAAACCCTGTTCATTAGCTACTACTGGATAGATGTTCCAACGCCTTGCATGCTACAACCTGCCCTAGGACCACCCTGCTGCTGTGAAGCGTGTGAAAATTTCTAAATAGAGATGCAATTGCAGTGATTAATATTATTTCTTCTACTTATTATCTCAGAAATAAGTTATTCACAGTGTTCTTACGACAAATATCAAAATATATTCTACTGCAGCCTTCACAATTAAAATATTGCAGAATGTAAATGCAAAGAAAAAATATTGACACAAATACAATCACAATGACGCAGTTATTTTTGGGCAATTGTCCCTGGAAAAACCCAATGTGGGAAAATTGGTGTAGCAAATGAGAGTTTCTTTATTATTCTTCAGCAAAATCTCATGTACAAGTTACAACCAACAAAATAGAAGTGAGAAAATTTACAAACGCTTCCTGACAATTCTCTGATCCAGACGTAGTACTCCTCTTCCCTCTGAATCCTTTTGCATCCCTCTGTGTCAATTTCCCCACGCTGGCCTAGCGTCTAGCTGCCCACGCAGTCCTAACGTCAAGCTGCCTTTGTACTACCTCTTTCTACGTCAACCTGCTTTTGCGCTGCCTCTTTTTGTGTCAACCTGCTTCTTCACTGTCTCTTCCTGCATCTCTCCCTGCTCTGCGTCTTGCTGTCTTGCACTCTCGAAAGAGGTTGATGCCCTCTCTTCCTTTCTCACCTGCAACTCTCCCTCTGATTCAATTTTCTCTTGCCGAACTTCGACCAGTGAGAAAATCGATCTTACTCGGGTAAGTGAGTATCTGCCTATGGTGTGTTCTCCAAGTGCCCATCAAGCCTTCTCTTATAATTCTCTCGTTGATCAATCAATGACCCATATTAGATCCTAATCAATGGCTAGGATCATATTGACTTGATCTTCGCCTTCTTCTAGAAGCTTCACCCATCGTTTAGATTAATACCCATTAATTATTTTAATTTCCTAAGATTAGACTTAGAGTCCCTTTAAAAATAATTAATTATTTTAATAAAACTATCTTTGGGTGGAATTTCCCAAAACGATTTCTGGTTATTGGAGAATACATGTGTCTAGGCCTCCCTCCAAAATTTCAGACTTAGAGCACATCTGATGCTACCACAAATCAACAAAGTGTTCTTAGGCTCCAACCTGAAGGAGACTCCACTCTTCTGCCTTGCGCTGCCCTGCCACCCTGATCAACTGATAGGCTAGGTTTCACAATTTTCAAATTGGATCCACCTGTGCTTTGAATCAATACAAAAAAATTGCAATACAAGAGAACTGCAACACAAACTCTGTCAATCAAATCTGCCTTTGGTCCTGTCTCTTACAACAACCATTGCTGCTGCTACCATCCACCTCTACTATTGTCACTAATTGCTGCCCATTGTTGTACACTATTGTTGCTGTTATCACTGTCTGTTGCCCACTATTGCCACAATTTAGACTGTTGCCACACACACTGTCACACCTGTCTTACTGTCACCGTCAAGGTCATTGCCACATCCAAATCAAATGTCAAACCTTGGCAGCCTCACTTCTCGACTTTACTCAATCTACTCATCAAATCCTAGCTATCAATACTAATGTTATGCTTCAACTTCTGCTGCTGAAACCCTAGCTTCACAATTGTGGCTAACACTACTTGTCGTGTTGATATGTTTGTTAATGATACAATCACAATGAACTGCACTATCTCTGCTCTGGCATCATAATCCTTTAATACTATCACTGCTCTCACTGTTGACTTGTGCCCTTGAGCAGAAACCTAGATGCTATAAATCAGTTTTGTGCCCAACCTTGCACTATCTTAGCAGTTGCAACAAGATCATGCAATCCCTCTTTGTTATCTCAAACCCTAACTACTTAGGTTTTCAATATGAACGACCAAACTACCATTAGTGTCGTATTGTCACTGTCACAACTAACAAACATTGTCATCAATCACCTAAACAAGATCCGTCTCTGAGCCACAAATGCCAAGCTTCTTCTGAATTTCAAATTGGTCTTATAATGACTTGAATAACCCAATATCACTTACGCATTGAGTTAAGCGTTCTACAAATTGTGCATTTATAGCCACTTTTTGATAATACACCAAATTCGATAAATCATTCTACAAAATGACAATAGTAACAAAATATACCTTTTTGAAATCGAGCCTTTGATGTATCGTAGCAAGATATAATTTTAAAATTCAACCTTTTGAAGTCAAATGGTCATACATTTCAAACTTACATGGATGTATCACATGCATTCAATACTTTCTCAGTTTTAATTTTGTTGTGGAACTTCGCAATGCAACACATACAACCTATGTGTCACCACTGGAACCCTCATCAAGGTTTTGAAAAAGTAAATAATTTTTCCAAGGCTGTCATGCTAATCACTGAGTCAGATTATATTGAATTATCTGCGTGCATCGAATCTATGACTTGAGGTTTTGCAATTTTCATTTCCTTACCAATAGGGATACACAACATGTAGTGGCATTCATCTGAACTGACTATATTATAACCGAAATGGAGACGGGTGTTGGTCCCACGACTGGTGTGGAAAGAATTTGTGGCCAGATACGAACTTATCTCAGCATATATTATCAACTTCGTCCATGCAATCATGAACTTACAACAGGGTTCACTTTCCAAATGACAATTTGAGCATCGCAATTGCCAGAATCCAAGGCCACAATATCAGTGAACCTTCAAAAAAGATCAACAATTTCTCCAGCAGTCATCCTGTATGAACCAAAATCTTCATATCATCTTGGAAGATTCTTTTTAGAATTTTGACAAGAAAGTCACACAATTCCCAGTTGTTCCTTAGTTTCGCAAACTACATAGATGATTTAAAATCATTATTTCCAAAATAAGTCTTCCTTTAGTGCTCAGTTTCTTTAGAAGCAAGGCAGAAATGTCATGTATCAAACATGATCAATATTTCACTAGCCAATAGATCTAGATACAAATAAATCACAACCCTTGCTGGTCTAATATGCCATCAAAACAAAATATACCCTTGTCAGGAGTTGATTCCAGAAATATAAGCCTTACTAGAGAGATTTGAACCAAAATGATCTTCGTTGGTCCCTTAGATCACAAAGATAAGGAACTCCTTGCCTAAAACAAACGAATCCCTAAGCTAAAATACAATAAACATAGATCCTTGCTGTTCAAAAGAGGACCTCTCGCTTGATCTTCAATACCCACAAAACTGAAACATTTCAGAGCAATGTTACTAGATAATAGGAATTGAATACATTGCATTAGAGGATGTGATGCCTTTAAATAACTTTTGAGGGTCTCATATGAGGGCAATCAAATTAAAAATTTTAGGAGGGAAACTTCATTAAAGTTTTGAAGTTTGAATTTCAATTTGACTATTGGAGAAAAGCCCTTTTTCAAATTCAAAGCTTTTTGTGCCAAAACACTTTATTTGATTTTGAATTTAAAATATATTTGGCAAGCCCTCCAAAAATATCCTTTCACTGTAAGAATGATTTGGAGAAGCACCTCATTATTTACATACTTGTTTTAGCCAAGGAAGTGTTGCAACAACATTATTCTTTGGGGTTTTGCCCACAATTTGGGGGCTTCATTTTGAAATAGGCATAACTCCAATCTGTGAGAGCTCTCATGACATGCCACATACCACCAGAATTGACTCGTCAAAGGCTATCCAATGATGATGATCTCCAAGTCAATTTCAATGACCTGCAACTTCAGAAAAACTCCAACAAGTGCAATGTATGTCCATCGTCTGGGGAATATAAACCCTAGGGCCAGGGTTTCCAGCCATCCTTCCATTGGAGCTTCCAACAAACGCAATCCACACAAATATTAAATCGTTCATTAACAAACGTTGGCATCAACGACAACACCATTCAACAATCTCCCCTTTTGTCATTGGTGGCATCACTACTTCCCCTAACTTCATGCCTTGATCTCCTTCTCTTGAGTTGTCCCCCCTTTTGACATCAATGGCAAAAGGTGACTCCGTCTGACAAACTGCCTGCTTTTGTAAACCTGTAACCTTCTTGTGCTGTTGAAATGTGTAACTAGGTTTGGTCTTCATAATGTCTAATGTAATCATGATTTTATTTGATGTAAAAAGAAAAATAAATTTATTATTGTCATTCTTGATGCATGGGTTTCATGCTCAAGATAAACTTGTTTATAGGTCAATCACCCATTGAGTGCCGCTAGGTTTGTCATAGAGTTATGAAGTCAAAAGAGTCATTTCATACATGTAAGACACCTTTGTGCATGTTGTATCTTGTAAAGATTAAAAAAAATAAATCAAAAGTGTCATAAAGACCATCCAAGACCTTGTCAAACAAATTGGCCTACAAGAAGGATCAAGTCGGCCTCATGGAAACCAATCAACCTTCAGAGAAGCCTATATATAAGAGACATCAATCTCATTGATATTCATGTTTGGAAATTATGGGGGGGGGGGGGGAATCAACAATTTTTGCCCAACTTAAATTTCTTCCTTTGCGCCTCATAACTCATATATATGCTCAATTATTAATGGTTTCTTTTTGCAGTTACCAAAGAGAAATATTTGCAGATATACTTATTCAGAATTCAAGAGCATTCACACAATATTCAAGAAACAACACATGAAGACACCAGATATAAGTGGAAACCCATAAGAGATAAAACCACGAATTTTTGGCTGAAAGTGATATGAAGGCGAGATCCTACTTCCCAATTACATCAGATTTTTATAGGCTCCAACCTACAAGAGGATTCTAACCCAAGGAAGCTATAACCCCCACAAAGTTTTCTGCAGGCTACCACCCACTGGAGGCTCCTACCTCAACAAGCTACAACTTGTTCTTTATCAAGCTACAACTTGAAAGGAGACTGAAATCTCCCAATCACAATACAAAGTCAAGTATTTTGGTTACCTAATATAAATTTATGTTGTCAAGTTTGTTGCACACCTTCTCTGCTTCTCTTCTACAATTTTGTTCCTCTTGTGCTGCTACTCATGAACCCTCTCATACAAACTACTTAACTCCAAAAAAGTCCATTTTCCATTCCACAGTGTATATTTTATAAGCATGGTTTATTGGCTGTTTGTATTCTCTGCAGGAATATGAAATGAGGCATTGTCTCTTGGTCTTCTAAAATTGTTCACTAGTCTTTCGTTTTCAAATCTGAAAAAAATGAATTTTGTAATATAAAATAGAGCTGAAATAATATAGCTCAACAATAATGATTACAAGAGACAAATCAAATTTGTATTGGCAACATTTTCCAACCTTGTAACATATAGTTTTCTTGTTTTATGAAAGCATATGTTTTTCAGCGTGTGTCTCAATATATCATGTTTCATTTTTCATAAATGACAACGAATCAACAATGTTCAGCCTTCACATTAATTATCATAGCCTTTGCACAACCAATCAACAATATTCAACCTTCACACTAATTATCATGGCCTTTGCACTTTACATCACTTTCAACCTTTGCATTCAACATAAATTAATCTTAACACAATCAACACCAATCAATTAGGTCAATGACCTTAACACGATCATTAGACATCAATGCCAACATTGCCAACATTCTCCCCCTTTGGCATTGATGGCAACATATTTATTCCTTCTGCCTCCATACCGAGCCTCCATTTCTTCTGCTTGCCTCCCCCTTTGACATCAATAGAAAGAGGTGATAGTGACGAAGCATTTGCTGTTCAAGTCACCTAAGCATTTTGATTGTTGTAGATAATAATCAATAGTGAAAAACCTTTCTGGTAATGTCCCTCAAATGCAAAATATTCAATACAATGTTGCAAACATTTTATTTGCAAGGTGACAACAAAAACTTTAACATCCGTCCTTGTTTACAATGCCAAGCATGCTGCTTATTACTTATTATCAGTGGTATATCATCCTTCTTTTGTATGAGATGCGCTTTGATAAATTAGGGCATAGAACCTTGAATTTTGCCTTAGAAGTTGTGGCATAGACATTCACTATTGTAGAATTGGGATTGTGACATATAATGGCAAACTCTCTCTCTCTCTCTCTCTCTCTCTATATATATATATATATATATATTTGAACACTGTCTACATAATGAATCATTGAACAAAAAATGTTGAACAATGCATTTTCTCCAAAAGGAATTGCTTAATGAATCTGCTCCAATAAATATACAAAACATGAATATATACCATATTTAGCATAAGCATTGAACAATGAATCTTCTCCAAAAGGCGTTGAATCAATTTATATTAATGCTCTCTTTGCATTTTAGGTTAGCTTCTCAAAAGGAATATATATATATATATATATATATGTATGTATGTATTGTTTTATATGTTTTGTTTGATTCATCCATATGTTGCTCCCTCGATAAACACAATCAGTGCACAATTTCGACCAATAAAAACGTTGGAGGCCATAAACAACATACCCATAGCATATAAATGTTGGAGACTTTGACCAATAAAAATGTTGGAGGCCATTAATATATTGTTAAAATTGGCAACTAGGGCCAAACTCCATGTGGGTCACCTTATTCATGGCTGATAATATTTTTCCTAGATTCCTCTCGTTGAGAGGTGTAGGATTGATCTAAAGATCATCCGATTCTGATAAGTATTTATGGAGATATGAATTTATTTTGATTATGGGCAAATTGTCAAAGTCGGCCAGCAACTTCTGTAGGCTCAGAAGCCCAACAGACACATCTATTCATCTTCAATGTTTGCATGTAAATACGGGATGACTCCTCCTCATTTGGTCACTCACTTCTCATCATATCTCTCTCTCTCCTACGCAGAAAATACTCTCTTTCTCTCTCCTATGCAGAAGACTCTCTCACATGTGTGGAAAAAGGACGCAGATTTCTAGGGCTCAAGCTGCAGGAAGGTACTTTGACCAGCGTTGACCAGCATGGACTCCTCTTTGACTGCGAGTTTGGTGTGGCTGATCCTCCTTGGAAGGCTGTAATTTTTGGCACAAGAATCAAGGTGATCTGACCTCCTGTTTGACCGATATTGACTGCCCTAGTTTAGGGCTGATCTAGGGTTTGTTGCCACTGATATAAATCAGATTTTTGTACTATTTCTCTCTGCTGAATTATTGAAGATAAAAGAAGATTTGATCAAAGGGTTTCCCCATATTGGGGTTTGTCCCTGGCTAGCCGCCACATCTTGTGTCTCTTGTCTTGGCTTGTTTTCTGTTGATCGTTTAAATGTTCTATCTGCACTTTACTTAATGTACATGTGATTGCTAATCTGTGGATTATAATAAGAAAAACAAGTAAATTGCTCTAAGCATAGAACATACCATAATTTAACATATATAAACGTTGTTGGAGGTCATTGTAATATATAAACGTTGGAGACTTTTAATTTATAAACATTGGAGGCCATTAATATATAAACTATACCATTGTAATATCATATAAATTCTGGAAAATATTAACGCCAACATATATCAATATTGTCAACATATTAATGCCAATATTTATCAACATTGGCAGGAATAATATTGACATTGACCAATCATAGAATGACCACAATGCTACTGTAGAATGTAATTGTATTAAGGGTGATTAAATGTATTTAATTTAATACATTATCGCTGATCAAATGTATTATATTAATGTAATATATCACCAATGCTTTCTAACTCAACACTGTGCAACTCAACGCTGATCATTGCTCCACCTCAATGTTCCAACTCAACGCTGCTCCAATGCTATCCAACTCAAAACTGCTCCAACACTGCTATATAGACGCTTGGAGCCTTGGACAAACATTATATATTATATCAACCATTGTTGTAGATTGCATTATATCAATTCAATGAGTTCGATCATGTGACAAAACTTTGTGTGACCGATGGATTATTATTTTCTTTGCACAATTATACAATATATGTGAAAATTTCAAGTCTGAAATCCTATTGCAGCAGTTGGAATTTTTGTTTTTGTTTTTTTTTTCTAATTGTTAATTGATTTAAACGACAAATACCAAATAATTCACATTGCAACCCTTCACAAATAAAACTTCGGAAAATAATAGCGCTGGAAATTGAGAAATGCTAGCACACACACATAAAAAATAAAATTAATAGTTATTTTTGGACAAATGTCCTCGGAAAAACACAACTTGGGAAAACCGGTGCAACAACTGAGGGTTTTTATTATTATGCAGCAGTGAGAAATTCTGACCACAATTTGGATGCCGAAAACTAGCAATCCTGTAGAGAAATTACTGGCAAAAATATTGAGAAATTTTCCTCACCCCCACTAGCAATTTGGGCTTTGACTGTAGCTCTAGTTGAGCCGTCCAAACGGCCTTTGCGCTGGCTTGTGTCACCCTTGCGCAATCCTTTCTACACTCTGCCTGAATCAACTGCAGGCTACCATGACAGAGCAGCAACACAAAAAGGACCCCGGGGAAGCTGAAAAGCCAGATTTCAACAACAGAGGCCCACTGAAGTACTTACAGCAGTGCCACAACAAAGAGCAGAACGTTTACAGCTCCTCCAACATTGCATTAGAGACAGATTTCACTTTTTGGACATCCCAAATTATGCAAATCATGAGGAAAATGGAACACCTGGAGGCAGAGAATCGCAGACTGCGAGCCGACATCAACATTCTATCAGATAAACTCCTATTGATAGAGGAAGACAATGCATTTATCAAAAAAACATTGCTGGAGTACCGAGAACAAAATGCAGGACAGCAATCCGATGAGACCTTACAGGCAGAGATCAGAGATCTTAAAAACAAACAGGAGGAAATCAGGTCCCAACAAGTGTCCCTTAAACAGGAGACAGATTCGCACATCAGCACATGGGCACAGGTGGTCAAAGGAAAAGACAAGGCTCCTCCGCTCATAGTGGTGGAGGAAGTAGTACAGGCAAAGCTTGTGGAAGAAAGAACCTGAAGAGCAAGAGAACTAAATCTTAAAGTAAGAGGACTCCCTACACTTCCCTCTCAAGCAGATCCAATGGACCTGGGGAACAAGTTTCTGTGCGACACTCTAGACATACCAGACATAACCTTGGACAAAGCCTGGTTAGGGCAAGACTCTACTCTCTTCCTCAGATTTCGTGACTTCTCAGACAAACTTTGAGTGCTCCGAGCCAAGCGAAAGCTATTCTCCCTTCCAAATAAAGTATTTTTAGATGAAGACCTCACAAGAGCTCAAGTAGCAGAACTGAAACAAGCCAGGGAACGGGTTGCGGTAGCAAGACAAGCAGGGAAAAGGGCAGTGATTAGAAATCTTTGAGCAGTTATTCGGGAAACCTTCCCCCCGGGATGGGCACCCCGCTCAGGTAATTCCAAATGACGGGTTCGAACGGACGAGAGACGGGGCATGGGTCTCTTGATTCACTGCTGGAATGGTAATGGCTCCTTCTGGTCCTCACCAGGCCTACTTTATGAAGCCCTTAGCTCAGCGGACATCCTATTGGTTACCGAGACTCACGCGAGCCCAGTCCGGCCTCTCTTGGACATCACAGGATACCAGTGGTCAGCAGCTTGGAGACAGGAGACACAGAGCTCAGGGGGTGTCAGAGGTTCAGGAGGTGTGGCTTGCCTCATCCGTGATAGCCTTTGGAGCAGAGTATCAATGATTGCGACTGATGAGTATGCTAGATTCATGTGGATTCAGATCAGAGCCAGAACATTACTGCCGAGAGACATTTATATCGCAGTTTGTTATTTCCCACCTATCTCGTCTTCCTACGCTATTCACAATAGCTCAGACGGAGACCCTTTTTCAGACCTATACTCTGACATCACCAAATTTTTAGTAGTAGGAGATGTCATTCTCATAGGAGACTTCAACGCCCAGACCAAAGACCTCCAGATCCCTATGCATGATAGAACAGAGGATATATTTTGCACTCGGGGGATTGACCGATCACGGTCAGCATGCACTAGACATCTGAGGATCACCTGGGACCCACCACAACCTATGGGAAATATCTGTTTCAGTTGGGAGAATCTCATGGGCTAGTAATTCTGAACGGTTTACCTTGTTTCCCATCCTCGCACTTCTTCACCTGCAGACCATTTGGAGGTGGGGCAAGTGTGGTTGACTATGCTATTGCCAACCCAAATATCCTTCCTTACATCAAAAACTTCTCAGTCACCCGCATCCCCCTCGCAGACCACGCCCTCCTCTCATTCTCTCTGTAGTTTGACCTCCAGAATCCTCCCCCTACCCTTCCCCACAGTCCCCCCAGACGACCTTCTGATTTGAGGAAAGTGACCCTGATCTCTTCTCCTCTATCCTCAGGCAGACTCTCCCATCAAAATCCCAATTCACCTCCCTCAGCTCCACCAAGGACAAATATCAGTGCCTCTCACATACAATTTGGAAAGTTGCGCTCCAATCCTTCCCCTTCTCTACCCATTCCGTCACCGTAACCGGCAAACCAGGAAATTGCCCTATGAACAACTGGTATGACCAGGATTGTAAGTCTATGCATCAGGACCAATGTTGCACGAAGCGGGAGCGCGAAGCGGAAGCGCGGAGCGCGGAAGCGTCATTTTCCAAAAATCTAGGAAGCGAAGCGTCCGCGGA
>APFE030969329.1:0-18419 GCA_000404065.3 Pinus taeda
TAATGTAAAGGAGGTTGCCCCCTCGAAGAGGCTGAATTCTAAGTCGTTGATCTATCTTTTATATATTTTCTTGAGCTGGTTTCATAACACACACTCACCAAGGCGAAGACAACGAACCAAGTCTGCCTGGAGCTAGACATGTACTTCGACGAGTTGATGCTCATAGTGACTAGCACGGGGTTGGAGATCAACGCAGACACTATGCATGAGTATGTTGTTGGTACGACTACACTCAAGACTATGATGCACATATTATCAGACGAGTTGGAAAAAGGACCCAAATTAGTGTACCCGAATGCAATAGAGGCAAGAGTTCGCTTTCAAAGGGATGTCACCATAGAGTACATCATGAGGATGTCGAAGAGTTGGTCTTCCCATAGCTATCCGAGTCTTAGTGATGTCTTACATGTCTTACTGAAGCCTATTTTGCCTCACATGGGTACATGTGCAGATTGTAACGTAACATCTTGTAAAAGTGAAAGAACAAGTGTTGATAGTAGAATGTAATAGTCATGTAGTAATTGAAGAGTCATGAGGGTAAGTGAAGAGTCATAAAGGGGAATGTTAAGGTTCAACCCACCCATTGATATTTATAGAACCTCATAACTCACTGTCCAGGCTTTTGGGAGCCAAGCTTCCTATAGGTATATCTTAGAGAAATATTGGAGTGTATTGTAATATGCCTTGGATTCTCCATAGTGCATAGCTATTATATCTCTTTGGAGGAGCAGGAAATAGTGATTGTAACGTTTCGTTATCGAGACTAGTAGTTGGTCATGGTTGTATGTATGATTATAGCTTTCACTTTCTTAATATAACAGAGATAACAAGTTTCATGCATATGTTGTTATTGTAGTTCAGTTGCCTTGGTTACTCTAATGATATATGTAGTTTCTTGCTTACGCATGTATGTATGGACTCTTTCTATATATGTTTGTATGAATCTTACTGAGATGTGCCATTGGTTTAACCATCACTTTCAATCATTGGTTAACCTGCCTTCTAGCTTGTGATGTATATTTGCTTGTGTGTTCTCTTCCAAGCCGTGTGCTTACACAAGTTTCTAAGGGGTACACTCATTTCCCATTCTCCATGTTAGAACCCTTCATGCGCCTTCCTTGGCATGCTATGTTGGTCACACCCTTGCTACCAACAAGGACATCTTACCTCTACGTGCAATCACGATCAAGGTGATACCATACTACACAGTGGTGGGACCCCTACACCAAACGGTTTGAGGTCTAGTTGGGAATTTTTACTCGGGAGATCCCATGACATGTTGGTGGGTCCAACACAGTCAACACAAAAATAATGAAAACTAATTGTACACATAAATTCCATGATTATATCCAGCTTCAAAAAATGATCACATCTATGGATCACCGAAACATGGATTCATGTCTATGGAAATACACCATCCACTCTGAGATAATGACATCAACTTCTCAAGAAAAATGACATCCTCCATAGATCCTTCATTTCCATAAACAATTTGGCTAACACATTTTATAATTACATTTGGGCATACATGTTCTAACATTTTGGTTCCTTTAACAACATAAACTTTCCTTACATCATCTTGTGCATACTAGATTGCCAAATTACCATTTCCTGTGCCTACATCCAAAATATTCTTGCCTTCAAAGTGGTGCATGTTCTCAAATATAGTTGTGTTTTAATCATACATCCTCACGTGTAACATTTGGGAAAAGAGTTTTCGAGAATCTCCACAATTCCCTTGCTTCCCATGTCTTTGTTATACTAAATCACTAACATTCGTGCATAGCCTTTACTAAATGACATAGATTTTCTCTCTTCAACATCTCATAATTATAATGAACAATTGCCTCAAGATGTTGTTTATCAACAAACTTTTCCTCATGAGAAGTTGTCTCATCTTGAGGAGATATTTTCTCATCAACAGACCATTCCCAAATAACAAATTCTAGATTTGGATGAATAGTCAATTCATCAACAGGCACTGCCTCATGTGCTTTTCGATCCTGTGCTACAAACACGTGTCATGAATTCAAGTTGTCATATGTCTAAAGGAATTATTTTTTCTTAAAGTCCTCACTTAGAAATTCCATTACGAATAATTCCTTCATATTCTAAGCCAAACCCATCACAAATAAGATTTATGTCATTCTAAGATCAACAAGATATGGGTGATGGAAAAAGTCAAAATATTTGTCAAGTCAATATAGGTCTACCCGTATTTTCTAGACTGCAAGGGGATAAAGTTAAACAAGTGAGTCGAGATAATTTAGATGAATATCCTTCTCTGATTCTCATATTAATGAGAAGTCGGATGAGACAGATAGGGTTGTTCAGAAGACAACAATGGACCACGACAATAAAATTTACCCTGCTATGAGGACATCAGTGAATAACCTCAAAGGGAATGATGTTGAGAAAATCAATGAGTTTTCAAGGAGTTGCAATGCTAGCTTGGCTGGAAGCTTTGATGGCATAGAATGTTTAATGAATATGAATACATTTTTCCCATCTGGTTTGGGTGATTCTTATCAAGCTTACCGGACAATTGAAAAGCATGAAACTTTTGTGGCAGGACAATGTCAAATCAACTTTCCTATTACTGCAGGGATAAGGGAGCCATAGGAATTCTCACTAATGCCATGCAAGCATTAAAACCATATGGAAGAATGAACCAATTGTCAATACCTATTTCTGAGCCCAAAGCAATGGAAGTTGAATCAACTAATATTCTAGAAGAATATGTCACTCTTAATCATGATGGGGATGTTCATATTCAGTTTCATGTTGTGGATCAAAGGCTAGGTGAAAAGTTGCAAGATACTGCTTCAAGAAGTCTGCAAAGGTCCGCATAATTTACAACTTCCCTTGCATTTGTTGGTTCCTTAAGCTTGAGCACTTTCATAACAAAAACAGGTAACATCAAGCAACAAAAATGGTCCACTCTTTTCATCTATTGATATTAGAATGAAGTTTTATTAGAGGCATTATTTGTTTGTTTGTTTTGTTTAGAAAAGGGTTTGCTCTTGGTTTTATGTGACTTTAAATTTATCATATGTAGCATGTTGAGAAATGGGAAAGAATAATGTCTGACATTTATCTTGCATAAATTGATGCTGAATGAGATGATACAGAGTTTAACTATGCTACAGTTCACCTTGGTAAAGGAGAAGGAAAATCTTTAAAAGATCCCTAAGAATACACCATATACATAGTTTGAACATAAGTAATATATGGATTTTTCTTTTGCAGATATTTTTTTTTACCCAAGATATCATAGAAAGAAAAATATTGATTGTGTAGAAATTGTTTGAGGACCTCATTGAGGTCGATTTTTCTAATGTCATGCTTGATTGATACCTTCTTATATGCCAGGAAGACTTTAAATATGAATTAACATATTCCTGAAACAAATTAGATTTAGATTTTATAGATATAAAAGATAAAAACAAATGTCAATGGCTTCTTTTGGTTATTACTTGACTCTATTCTGGGAAGGTTAAAGGAAATGTGATTCGGAAAAGGATGGGGAGACAATGCAGAACATGTATCGGATATGATTCATTTGTTGTTAGAGATCCTTCAGACACCTAAGCCATCGACTTTTGAAATTTTTCTAGTAGGTATTCCTATGGTTTTTAATGTTGTGATTCTTTCACCTCATGGTTATTTTGGGCAAGAAAATGTTTTAGGAATGCCAGAGAAGACATCGTTGGATAGGTAAACAATTTTTTCATAATTGCAATGTCCATTCCATGATATCCTCTCTTTATTGTTTGATTGTAATTTGAACATTTCATTTGATTTTGTTTTGTCTTTTAACTATGAAATTGAAAATACTTGGTATCATGTCCATTTAAACAACAACCAAAGCTTGAAGATGGAATTAATATTACACGATATTGATTGGCATCCTTATAGCAATTTTGTGTTTAAAAATAATCATGACTATCAGAAAAGTTTACTTTCATGTTGTTATTTGAGCACATGTTGTTTATATACTTGACCAAGTTCATGTATTAGAAAATGAAATTTTGTTGCCAATAGAATGATAAGGATTAAACATCACACCTCAGATTATTTGTTTTCACAAGTTATCTAAAACTTGAGATTTTTAGCATGTAACTTAATTGGCATGATTGTGCCTAAGATTTCCCTCAAGTTTGAATACTAAGCTACTAAGGTGTTATTTTATATGGTGACATTTTATTTGCTTTGTTTATACAGGTCATTTGGCCACATTATAGTGGCCAATATCGCCCAAATAGAGAAAACTTGTTCGAGTTTCTTGTCTGTATGGGGAAAAATGGCTTTGACATTGTTGATGTTGAGGTATATGTCATATAAAATATTTATAGTCTACTTTAGTTTATATTCTATTGTTCATTGTATTTCATGTCGTACACTCTACGTTGTAGCTTCTTTTGTTTTTAGAAAAGGAACTCAGTATTGATCGTAAAAAGCAGGAATTGAAAAAAGAGGCTAAGAGTAATAATACTAGAGTGACAAATGCAAAAAGAGAGAGAGAAGAGAACTGATCTAGCTATTCCCTTAGATTCAATATCCCACATAAGACACACACATAGAGACTGGTGGTCAAGTCTTCAGAGTTGGTGAATTCACCTGCAATGCCTTGGCAACATAATGTTAAGGTTTTGAAGTGATGAAACATCATTTCATGTGTAAATTGTAGTCCAACCAATATTAAGTTGAAAACTGAAATTGTAATACTTTACCATTTCATATAATATAATTTATGTGGTTGAAATTATTTATAGTTGCACTTGATATTGTTTAGTATTGTAATTAACATATGCAACTTTGCATTTTCATATTAGATGAACATACACATTGTGTGGAATTTTTTAAAATTAGTCACAAAAACATATTAATTAATCTATGTTGATTAATAATGAACACATAAAACCAATCTAAAACTACTAAATTAGTATTTTATATTGATTAATAATGAACAAAAATAAAATGAATATACGATTAAATTAGTTATTTATAATGATTATTAGTCAAAGTAAATGAAATGAATATGAACTACTAAATTAGTCATTTCTATAATGAATATGAAACTACCAAAAAAATATAAATGAATACTGCAAATGATAAATTTGTGATTACAAATGACAACTAAATTTTGCATATATACAACTATTAGTAGCTAATTTACAGTATTTTATAACACAACCAAAATTTAGTCATATTTCTCTGGTCATTAATTGGTTTCAAACGATGACTAAAATTGGCATATATATGACTATTAGTAACTAATTTATAGTATCTTATAACACAACCAACATTTTGGTCATTAATTGGTTTTCTCGGAAGATCATATAGTAATATATTTTGTTGTATATTTGGTGATTAATTGTGGAAATTAATGACTAAATTTATGACTAAATATACTACTAGAGGATAAAATTGAGACACCCAATTAACGACTAAGCTAAAAATGACGAAAATTTGGTCGCGTTATAAAATATTATAAATTAGCTACTACTCGTCACCGACTAAAAATGGTCATTTATATGCAAATTTTAGTCATTATTTTAGTAATTAATTATCCATTTTGTACTAGTGATTGCATGATGCTAGAGAGAATTTAGGAGCACCCACATCACAGCGCAGGCAAAGGAGGTCACTAAATCAATACACTGGCTACATGGATCTCATGAGTGAGCTTGTAGGGACTGAGAAATCCTCATTCAAGGAAGAAATGCAGGAACCAAAATGGGTTGATGCTATGGTAGAGGAATATGATTCCATTGTCACAAACAGTGTATGGGAAGTGGTCTGAAGACAAGCAGACAAGTCAATGGTGATTTCGAGATGGATTTAGAAGGTAAAACATGAAACATATGGTAGAATAGAGAAGCATAATGCTAGCTTTGTTTTGAGAGGGTTTTATCAGGTGGAGGGAATTATGACAAGACCTTTGCTCCAGTAGCAAGGTACTCTTCAACCAGATCAATTATAGCATTATCAATGTAGATGGGGTGGAAGATCCACTAGATGGATGTGAAGACAACATTCCTAAATAGAGCGATTCAAGAAGATGTGTACATTGAGAAACCACAAGGATTTGAGACCTTCGACAAAGATTCGAATGTGTGCAAATTGAAGTGAGAATTGTATGGATTGAAGCAAGAACCCCGTACTTGGTACACTGGGATTGACAACTATCTAACCAGGTTGGGCTGCACCAAAGGTGAAGAAGATGAAAACCTTTACCATATTGTTGTTGAAGGGAAATTATTGATTATAGTATTATATGTCGATGATCTAATTTTAAACAGTCACGATAAGTTGATCAATTCTTACAAAGAGGACCTTACAAGATAATTCGAGATGAAGGACATGGGGCTTATGAATTATTTCATCGGTTTAGAAGTATGGCAAGGAGATAGGGAATTGTTTCTCTCAAGGAAAGTATGCTAATGAGATAATGAATAAGATCCACATGGAGAAGAGTAAATCCCTGAGACTCCTCTAGTAGGGAATAAGAGGAAGGAAGATGCTACTTAAGGTGAAGTAGTGGAGGCTACCATCTACATGCAACTTGTGGTTTCACTTATGTATTTGGTGAACACACGACCAAACATGTGTTATGCAGCTAACTAACTTAGCCAAGTAATGGTTAAGCCAACCAAACTGTATTGGAAGGAAACAAATCATGTGTTGAGATACCTCAGAGGAACCACTCAGTTTAGTCTTTGGTACATATAGATAGAGAGAGTAAATATGCAAGGTTTCATAGATGCAAATTGGGTGGGGAGTCCATCAGACAAGAAGAGAACATCAAGAGGAATTTTCAATGTTGGGTTAGAAGTGGTTTGTTGGTACTGTGGGAAGTAGAGGTTTGTTACACTCAGCTCAGTAGCAGCAGAGTACATGTTTGCAAGTCAAGCAACATGTGAGGATATATGGATGAGAAAAATTTTTGTTGGGTTATTTGGTTATAAGGTGTATCCTACTGTGATTTACTGTGACAATCATAGTTGTATCAAACTCTTTGAGAATCCAATATTTCATGATTGATCCAAGCATATCGAAATCCAGTATCACCATCTATGAGATTGTGTGTAGAGGCATATCATGTTGTTGGACTACATTCCTACAGAGGAAAAAGATGAAAGTATTTTGAAAAAGGCATTGTCAAGAGGAAAATTTGAGTTACATAGATGCTAGATCGAGGTATCAGATAATCCCTTTCTTGCTAAGAGGGAGAGTTGAAAATGCAACAAAAAAATCCTAATTTAAATGTTCCCAAATTAATTAGGAAAAAAATTAAATTTCAATTTCAGTAAAATAATTAGAGGTATTTAACGGATGTGACATAGCCTTGGCACTCAGTTAACTCAATTAATTCAAGTTGGAGACACTTGAGTTATGTTTAGTATGACTGAATTCTAATTTATAACAATATGTTTCAATTAATTTGAGTTATTATGAGTTAAACTAGTTCTAACTAATTGAGAACTAGTGGAGGGTCCAGTAGTGGGGTGTGTCCTTCAATGATCATTCAGTTAACTCAGCAATCAACCCAAAATAGTTGATGCATGGAGATAACTTGAGTTAACCAATTGAGATTGGAGTTGAAGGGTAGTGTACTATCAATTGTATAATTTTCCAGGTTGTACATGTGGTGCATGCAGTCAAAGAAGGTCCTACAGGAACTGCACAATTCTCAATGAGCAATTTGCCTAATTAATAGGGGGATAATTCCTCATTGAACAACACAAGGAAATATGATCTTGGGCAGGTAGGAAATTGGTTAAGTGTTGGCCATAGTGAGTCTATGAGGCAATGAGATAGATTATACTAGTGCAGAGGTTGCTTAGGACTGAGAAGCATTATATTTCTTCTGTATTTTCTTATGAATGAAATACAAATAGGAAGGGGTTTTGAGCAGTTTCTTTCCCCTAGATAAAATTTTGAGTATGTGTATTGAATCTTGTCTCATGTTTATGTTGTGATTTCTCAATCAATTATTTGCATTTCACTGATGAGTAGAGTAGATATAAGCTTTTTGTTTTAGAAAACTACATAAGAAGTTTTGAATCTATAAGGAATTTCTACAATGTCATCACATTAACTATTTGATCATAGAAATAAGTCTCTTAGAATGGAATAAACTAACCAATGCCTTTCTAACCAGGTGTTAACCTTCCTAAATATGGTAAGCATAGGGTTTACTAAGTTGGATCATGGTAAAGTATTTAAACAATGACGATCAAGGTTTGACTATGTTTATCAAATGTAGTTGATAATGTTTGACTGTTAATATTAATCAACCATAATAGGTGATTATGTTTGACTGAAGTTAAAGAGTGTTGAATATCAAACATAGTCAAACATGGTTTGACTATATTTGAACATGATATAATTATGATTGACTATGTTTGAAAATGGTTTAACTATGATTGACCATCATTTGTCCAAGGTTTGACTATGTTCAACCAGAGTTAAATATGATCGACAATAGTTGAGCATTGTTTGAATCGGGTTTAACTATGATTAACCATGTTTTGAATATGGTTTTCTTATAGTTGATCGTGATTTGACTATTGCTATCATTGTAATGGTGATTATTGATGGTTAACCATGGTTTGACTATGGTTAACCCTAACCATTCACTATAGGCCTCCATCATAAACCATGGTCATCTAGTGTGGCTTAATTAAGTTCACTATGGTTCACTGAAGGTTACCTACACATAAACCATGATGTTTGTGGTAAGTTTGGTTCACCATGGTATTCATGTTGACTATTGTGAACTATGATACCCATGTTCCACTATAGTTGACCATGTCCAATAATATAAAACCTAATATTATAAACCCTATATTACAAACCCAATATTATAAACCTTAATATTAAACCTAATGTAGACTTACAGATAGACGTTGGTCACCTATAAATAGATGACGGTCAACTATAAGTAGATGGTGGCCACCTAGAAATAGACCATGATACTTTTGGTAAGATTGATTCACCATGGTAGTCATGTCGAATATTGTTTACTATGATGCCCATACTGACTATAACTGACCATGTAAACAATAGTCAATCATAGTTAATGCATTTTAATGCATAAGTTTATTTATAGTTAAAACATCATAATTGTGTAATTAATATATTATTAATATTACATTAAACTCTTATTAATATTATTTAATCGTTATTCGGTACATGTTAGTAATGTTTTATATATATATCTTAATAATTATATTAATACCATAATATGGATTATGAATTATGAATTAAGTAAGTATTGTATTAATAAACAAACTATTAATAAATTAAAGTTTTAATTAATATATTATGTATTACTAAATTTTTACTGATTAAATTATATTTATTTTTATATTAATATTATTAATGTAAGTATACGTATTAATATTACAATGTATCATTAAATTAACGATTATAATGTTTTACAAAACGATCAATCTATTAAAATGTTATAAATCTTTTTTGATTTCAAACTCTGTGATCCATAACATAATCAAATAGAATTTTCAGAATAATCACGTAGTTGTTTCGGAGTCGACATTTTGAACCATCTATTGTGGGTCATCTTCATCCGAGGATAACCACAATAGATGGTTCGAAACGTCGACTCTGAAACAACTATGTGATTATTCCGAAAATTCTATTTGATTTTGTTATAAATGTTATTAATAGTATTTATTGGTCCCTCCATTGCCAAGGACTATAGCATTCTCCTCCAAGTCAAATTGCGTTGACTGTGCATTTTTTTATTGTGTTCTTTCAATTTTGATCAAAGTTTTGGGAAAATGCCTAATATTTCTATTTTTGCATAAATTCAAAATAATTTTTGAATTTTCAATAAATGTTATTTCTAATTTCCCGTTGGTTGTGGAAACTGATGGGACATAATTCCTTTAGTGGAGGGTGCTTTATTTTCCTTTTTTTTCTAGTGCTTGACAATTCATTTTAAAATTAAGATGAAAGTAATTTTGTGAGTGGCCATTGCGTTTGTGAGTGTTATGAAACTACCGTTATTATGTTAGTGCTCTTCTCAATGATACGAGGATTGATGTGGTTGCAGGACACTGGTATGTTAATATCGTATTCAATGATGTGAGGATTGATGTAGTTGCAGGTTGTTTGCATAAGTCACAAAGGGGAGCTAAACAAATGTTGAATTAAAATATTATGTTTCCTTGTGTGGAGGATTGAGAATGTGTGGGAGAACTAGGTTCCTCTTCAAAGTGAGTGTTGTGACACTAATGAACGATGTGGTAATTGTCATGATTTTTTTGTGTGAAACTTTTACTATGTGTAGGACAGAGTATGTGCAAGAGAACCAGGGGTCGTTTGCATAGACAAGGGTGCTCTAACACTAACGAAGGTGTAGAGGGAGCTAGTGTCATTTTTGTAAAAAATTATTGTAATCCTTGTACTATAAAATCTATTATTATTATGCAATATTAAATAAATTTTATTTTCAATCCATGTGACATGTTATTGTATGGCACTTTTATGTTAGTGCTTTGCGCAATGATGCATTTGCAAGTTTTTTGCATAGGTCCCTGGGGGGGCTGACAAAATCTCCAATTCATATTATTAAGGAGAATGTACAAAAGAACTATGGCTCTTTTTCATCAACATGGGTGCTAAATAATTTATGTTTTCAATCCGTGTGAAGAAAAAGTGTTGTGCGGTAAAACGAAGTGAGTCAATTCAATATTTCCATTAATAGGAGTTTGTACATGTTGGTTCCTGGTTTTAGTTAAGTTCTTGGTTCTGAAAATGTGGAGAAAGATTTGTGGAAGGTTTATTAAAATAATAAATATACAAGTCACTTTTCTAATTATTATTTACGAACATTTTTCACAACTATGGAAGGAGTTGTGGGAAGGTGATTATGCAGCGCTGGCTATTGAGAGGTAACGTGTACGAAGTACAAATGCATGTGTGGAGAGCTTTAAATTTTTTGAAAGTGTTGTCCAAAGTTTATTAAAATAATAATTAATAATATAATTTTTATATCCAATGAATAAATCGAAGGGCATTATTGAGTGTGGAAGTAGTTATGTTAACGAAAGTTGCCAAAGATGGTTTGTCCATGTATGGATGTTATGTAGAAAGTTTCGTGAAACATTTATTAAAATAATAAATACATAAATATATTTTTTAATTCTTATTTAAGGACGCATTTCAAAAAGTATGTTCATTATTTAATATTAGTTTCGAATGTCAATGACTCAGGGAGTTATTAATTGTGGAAGTAGTTGTGCGTGTGCAAAGGTTATACCGAGAACAAATGCATGTGCGAGATTTGTGCAAAATGAGGGAAGTGCGAAGGGATATTTTAATTGTAATGTGTTTTGATATTATTAGATTGTGCACAAGAGAAATGCTTATTTTATTATTCATATATTATGTGGAGTGAGAAATTTCATACAATGAAAGCTTGGGAGTTTTTGCACACAATGGACTGTGTTGTTTGGAGGTAGCGTGTGTGGAGAATAAATGCTTTGTCCAACATTTACTAAAATAATAAATATACAAGAATTTTCTTTTATTCTTATTTAGAAACATATTTTGCAACGAATGCTTCCTGGTCATGACATTTGGTACCCACATTTATTAATATGAGCTTCAAATGCCAATGACTGATGGAAGGGCATTGTAGAGTCAAAAATTCGTCGTGTGAACAAACCTATGTAAAGGTGGTTGTATGTGTCTGGTGGTTACGTGAAGAACAAATGCATATGCAAAATGAGAGATGTGCAAGATTTGAGCAGAACGAGGGAAGTGCAAAGGGATATTTTAATTTATTATTTAGCTTTAGATCATATATGCATTTGTGTTATTTTGGAAGTATACATTACTATTAACATTTTAATGCTTTGAAAATCATGTTTGCAATAGTTTTGTGCAAAGTGTGGAGGTTCATACAATGAATTCTTGAGAGGTTTTTGAAAAAAAATGGATATGATCTATAGTTCTGCACATATGCATTTGTGTTATGTTGAAAGTCTATGAAAATCATGTTTCTAGATTTGATGTTTTAATGCTTATGTGGTTTTCTGAATGCGTGGGAAGGTGTTTAGTCGGTGAATTGAATGTTGACATGACTTGTATTTCCCTACAAATTTGTTTTCTATTAATCATACGACATACATTGCAGACGATAAAAAATTTGGATGGAAGCTTTATCTTTGTAGTGTGTTTCAGATGCAAATAGAGGCAGGTGGGGATTTCTAGGGAAATGAGTTTGTGAATATTTGAAATAGCTAGTATAGTGAGGGGAAAATGTTAGTTGTAGTAATAGAAAAAATAAATTACTTCATTCTGATAGTGAATTTGAATGATAAAATAATAATAATAATATTAATATTAATACTAATACTAATAACAATAATAAACATTGGAATGATAGAGAGATCTAGATGTTAGCTTTATCTCTGGTGCATAGATTTCGTGTCATATAGGTAATGTTTTATAGGGAAATGAGTCTACAAGCATTTCAAAATAATAATATTAATATTAATACTAATACTAATAACAATAATAAACATTGGAATGATAGAGAGATCTAGATGTTAGCTTTATCTCTGGTGCATAGATTTCGTGTCATATAGGTAATGTTTTATAGGGAAATGAGTCTACAAGCATTTCAAAATCGTCAATGGAGGAAGGAAGGAATCTATTTCTTGATGTCAATAGAATAATTTTATAATCATTTATTTATTCCAGGTAGTGGATCATGTAGTGTTTTCTCCTTGCAAATTTAATTTAAGAGCTTAAAGTATTATTTAATCTTTTGCTGCCTTACATAAACTGTATCTTCGAATTTGGGTTTGCATATTTAATGGTGTCTCAATGGTGTTTCAATTAAATCATGGATGATAATTGTATTGCAGAAATATAGAAGCTCTACAATACTCGAAGATTTTAAATTGATTCACCTTTATCAGTTTCCTATTTGCATTTAGCAGTTTCTTAACTAATTATCATGACTACAGTTAGTTCAAACTTGTTTTGTATGGTAATTTTTTGTTTTTTTATGACAAATATAAAGATGATATTAAATAAATGAATTGTGATTAGCTTTGGTTTATTAGAATGCTAATTATTCAATGTGTCATGTGTAGCATTTTTTACCCCAGTAATATTATATGCATTTGTGTTATGTTGAAAGTATATGACGTAGTGGTAGTTTTCGTTCATTGACTTGTGTAGTTTATTCAAAGTCATTGGTTTTAATTAGTTTTAATCACTCCAATGCGTGTTCTCATATTAAGAGGAGATGCTCAATTTGTCATGTTTATTGATATGCACAAGGTTTCAACATTTACCATCTTTGTTCCACACATACGTTTTATCGTAGAGCAATACTTATTGAGATCCATTTAAAGGAGACTTAATCTAATATTCCATAATAATAATAAGTATTTAATTGAGAAAATATTTGGTATTTCTAGTTTACAAATTGTTTTTGCAATTGTGCCTATTACATTACGAATTGAAGTTTTTGCCTTTAGTAATTAAATTAGTTTTGCATCCAAAAAAGTCAAATAGTTTAAAATTAAATCCATTTTGTGACTGTGTTGAATTCTACGTGAAATGGGTGTGTCAAATCATTTGTAAATCAAATTTGGTTCATTTTTACAAAGTAGTGGGGAGAAATTGTCATGTTGATTCGTCATTGAAGGTAACTTTACTATTTGTGTCTATTATTGCTAGTTTTACAAGTCTTCAAATTTGACCGAAAGTAACTCGAAGTTAGAACTGTCATTAGAGAATTTTTGAGGTATAAAATGGTCCTCCTAAGGAATATTATAAAATACTAGTAGAAATAATAAAATAAGATTAGATTACATCAACAAATTTAGAGGAAAAAAAAAAAAAAACTACTTTTTCAACACTTATTTTTAACTTATCTTGTTACAGTTTTACTCAAATTTTGAGCGGGACCATGTTGTATATTTTTGATGCACCTTTCTACACAAAAAATGAAAAATATGATTGCAATCACATTTTTCATGTCTTTCTCATTTTTCGTGTAGCAAGGTCCATTGAAAGTATGCAACATGGGTACACCTTGAATGAGGAATTACATTCCTCATCCAACGAGTGCTCCCGCATGAAGTTTGAGTAAAACCATAGGGTGATAAGTTGAAAAGTAGTTTTTTTATTTTTTATATTTTTACTTTTTTACGCCAAAAATGGTGAATCATCCCCATGGTTCACAACATCATCTTGAATCCTATTGGTTCCTATAAAATTGATTTTAATTGTACATTTTTGTTTTGAGACCCATTTTAGACCTCAAAATTTATCTAATTTATATTTTAGTAATTAAATTATTTTTGCATCTACAAAAATCAAAGAGTTTAAAATTAAATATGTTTGTGCAGAATAAGGTTTCCACTGCATTGTAACTTTGTGTGAAATTTTGCGAGAAATTCTTTTGTCAAGTTACGTAAATCAAATTTGGTTTGGTTTTACAAAGTACTGGGCCCAGTTGTCAAGCTGATTTGTCATAGAAATTAGTTGAATGTGTGTTGGCATAATATTTATTTGCAAATGTCCTTGCGTAATTTACTATTTATAGTTATTATTGATAGTTTTACGGGTCTTCAAAATTTACCAGAAAAATAAAGGAAATTATGACACGTTGTTGATAGTGATTTTTTTGTAATTCGAGATTACAATAGTCAATTTTCATGATCTTGGGTGTCAATTGGGTGTCAACGAGCGTGTTGTCGAATTTTTTATAAGAAAACAAAAGAGAAAAAAAAATTGCAGTGACTTTTGGTGGTATTAGTGAATTTTCTGACACAGTTTTTGATGATGTTGAATCCATTTCCATTATTACAAAACATGATTCAAACACTTGCGTTGTCAAGTTTTTATTAAAAAACAAAAAAAATGTTGTATTGTGGTGATTTTGGTCATGTGGGTGAATCTACCGGTTCGGTAGACAATGTCTGTTATTATATATCATTAATCTTAGTTTCTTATGACACATATATCAATGATCATGAATCAGGAGAAAAGTACGAAGTAAATGCATAGGATGCTTTTGGAATTTCGAAATTATTTCCTATTATTGTCTATAAAAGTTGGATTTTATATATTTAATTGTTATTTATTCAAAATGCCATGTGTAACAATTTTCACATGATTAATACTAATGATGAGTGTTTGAAAAGAAAACAAAGAATTGCAAAGTGAAACAGGATTTGAATATGTTATTCATTGACAAAGTATTTATATTTATTTATTTTATTTTTTGAAAAATTAGCAGGTGAGGGAAAGAGGATATTTGCAGTGATATGGTTAATTCACTTGATGAGATCGATGAGAGCTTTGACTAGTCAAAACTTATGAGTGATATGTGAATCTGTCAATGAAAGAGAAAATAGGTAACAAGATTTGGAGTGCCAGGTTAGTGAATGTTGGGTGTGTTCCAGATGTCTTTGATTTCAGAAAAATTGTCTATCTCTATGCAAATAATTTTAACTTAAGAAAGAGGGAAATTAAGCTAGAAGCGATAAAGGTTTCTCTAAATCCCAATGCATTCAGATTGTTAGTCAAGTTACCATAACAAAACAAGTGTTTAGAATTGTTCATTACGAATAGTTTCCTGGAGCCAGAAGGATGCAAAATTGACATTATATGGGAATTCATTTGTGCAAATTCTTAGGTTCCTTTCAATCTTTCTATTGTATATATTTATTTATTTAGGCATTCATGGATTTTTTTGGCTCTTTTATGGTGTATTACGGATAGAAAGTACATGACATCTCCTAAAATGCATTTTCTATGTTCTTCATGATACATATAAAAATAATTATATTTTAAATCGGGTTCATGTCATTTTGAATGAATTAGTTGTCATTTACGTAGATTATCCAATAAAAATGACTTATTTATGATGGCATATATGATAACACTTCTCGTGTCAAGGCATGTGTTTGACAGTTTACCATGTAATCCTATATTCAAGTTTTGCAAGGAACTAATGAAGTTTTGATATCCTATATTGTGGAAGAACAAATATTCTTTTATTTTTTATTTAATTCAAGATGTGTTTATGAGCCAAGTATATTATTTGGTAATAGGATGCTTATCAAATATTTTAAAAGGTTCAATATTTCCTATAAAGCAAATGGGAATATGAGGAAAGAGAAAGAAATATGGTTATATGAATTTATGGTTTTGAAGATAGGTCATTTCTTTTGCTAATGTTTGTTTTATATAGGTATTGTGTTGTTGAATTTTGCAAGCAATATCGTTGGTTATCTATATTTGAAGAGAAAAAAAAAAAAAAATGTTTTTTTTTGTTTATTGTTGGAAAAGTGACTATGAAAGTATTTGGATGCTTCCAAGGAATTATAGGATTCTGATAAATTCTCTCAAGCTACTCTGAGGATTCATTTATGATACTAACATGAAAAAATCATGCCCTAAAGAATTTTTAAGGTCTATAACTATTCAAAAACATGTATAGGCATCCAATAAGGTCATGGCTCTTGTCAAGTGATACGACTAGGGATGGGGCTAAGAACTTCAATCCCCAAATTTCCAAGGAATTGTAGGATTATGATAGAGTCTCTCAACCTACTCTAGGGATTCATTTATGATACTAACATGGAAAAAGCATGCCCTAAAGAATTTTGAAGGCCAATAAATATTGAAAAACCTGTATAGGCACCCAAAACCAGTACCCTACTAGGAATCTTCCCAAAAAAAGAGAAAGAGATGGCCAATGGCCAAGTCCATAAATTCACTCAATTTATTGAGATTATTCATAGTCACTTTTCCAACAATAAATGAAAAATAAATAAATAATCTTTGCTTTTTTTTTGTTCAAATATAGATAGCCAACGATATTGCTTGCAAACTTCAACAACAAAATACCTATCTAAAGCAAACATTAGAAAATCCAAAGAAAGGACCATTTAAATTTTTTTGTTTGTTGTTGGAAAAGTGACTATTAAAGTATTTGGATGCTTTCGACTTAAGTGAAGTTGAAGCTATCAAAGGCTTTGATAGAGAAATAATTTTCGTGAAACACCTTCATTCTATGAGGTACGGGAACTTGTTTCCAAGAAGTAGAGAGCAGAGTGAGGAAAGTCACAATGTATCAACAAAAGATCAGAAAATGCTAGTAGATGCTAAACAAATTCTTGAATAAGAGATCATCAACACGAGAGAAAGATTTAAGCAAAGAGGCACAAACCATATGGGGTAATCTCAATCTCGCACACAGAGTACTGCTACGACTTCATCTTCCAATAAAAGAAGGAAAGTAACTACTAGAAGCAAAAAATTGGTTATTGATAGGCTATGAGGTGGCAGGGATGACGAAGAGCCTAATCGTAGAGTAACTCCAGAAAGAGATCACATGGTTAAATCATTTAGAAGAAAGAGTCAGCCTGAAGTTCAGAGCATTGAAGAAGCAGTGGACATGCAATTTGATAGCATCATCCTACCTGACTGGGTTAGTACTTGTTTGCAAGACAATTAGAAAATAATGGAGGAAATTGTTGAAGAGGACATTAATTTCGATGATCATTTTGTCACATTGCAGAATGCATAAATTATGACAGGGGTGGCAAGAGATTAAAGATTGAAAGGATACCATTTTCCTGATAGAAAATTATATATTACAGAGCAATGGAACACATAGACTATTGTAGAAATATAAACACAGAAAATGCATAAAACAAGAGAGACACAGATATACGTGGTTCACCCAGTTTGGGCTACGTCCACAGAGAAATAGCCAGTCCTTATTTTAATATTATCCAACAAACATAAGAGATATAACCTACAGCAGATCCATTGTAACTCCCTCTTCGCTCTCAATCTCCTCTCTCTTCCTCACTCAAAATATAGATCTTCAGATATACATAGACGCAATACAATTCCCTCATATATAACGAGGGGTTGCCTTCTAGGGCAAAAAACCCTAAATTAAACATAACTTCTACCGTCAGATCATCCACCTAATGAACGGCCCAGATTGACTACAAATTACTATACTTTTACAAGGTAATTTTACGTCTATTCTAAGCTTCGGGGGCGCTGCCCCCTGGACACCCATTGTAGCAAATATTTCGAACTGGGGTCCAATGTGGCGATACCTTTTAAATACATAAGATAATTAGGCTCCACGCCTAACAATCTCCCACTTGGAGACTAATTATAACAACTCCACTGCTGCTTCATTTGCTAGACAATGACTCCACTTTGGGCCTGGTTGTTTCTCATTTTCTTCATCATACACCAATTGAAACTGAGCAGATTCTAAGTTTCTACCTAGTTACAACTTTTGTTAGCATATCTGGCTAGTGTGTATCTTTTCCAGCTTCAACTATCCATCTTCCAATGCTGACCATATGAAATGGTACTTGAGCTAT
>APFE030969332.1:14703-46529 GCA_000404065.3 Pinus taeda
TCGGGTATTTAACAGATTTCAATAGTTTTTAATGTTTTTCTTTTATAAAATCATATATACCCGACAACTTTAGGAAAAGGCGAAAAATAAAGGTTTTTCGTGGAATTTTTCGCATAAGGCATATGAAGGGCAAAACTTAGGATAGGTGGGTTTAATGAATTTTTCATGAAAAATGCGCATAATGGCTCCCGACCTTAGGATAGGGCGGGGAAAGTGGATTTCATCATTTTTTAGCCTTTTAGTGGGTGTAAGGGTGCACAAAAGGGTTTTTTCAAGGGTTTTTAGGCAAAAATGGAGAGTTGGCTAGGTAGATAGGTTCTGACAGAGGAAAGGGGTTGGGCTTGGGTTCTTGAGCTTAACTAGATGTTAATCCAATGCCCCAGTAGTGAAACTTATGGCTATAATGCCAAGGAGGGGATATTTATACATTGTTTAGGGTTTATACACCGTGGTGTTTATAATAGTAGGGAAAGTGAAGCATAGGGAGCTAGATAATAGAGTTAGAGGTTAATATGGGGGCAGAAGGGTAAATGAGGAGTAATACTACTAAGTTTCTTGGAAACAACTTAGTTTAAAGAGTAGATCAAAATGAAAAGATTTTTGCACAAGAAATGTGGCTTCTAAAGGCCATAAGAACCAACATAAAACCTTGAGTCTCTCTTATGAACCAACTTGTGAAGGGATGTTAGTAATGAGTGGTAAACAAAGGGAAGAAGGGAAGTTAGACATGCTCCACTGTGTTGTTTTGCTTGTACTTGGTTAGCAAAGTTGATCTTGGAAGGGACACCACTTCTGCAACCCCATCTACCTACCCAACTATTTTGCCTAGCATTTTTTGTTTCTTCCTCGAGGGTGCACTTGGACTTGCAAACCCCTTGTGTGCCTTTTCTTTTCCATTGGCTTTCTGCTTTCATTTCCTATCTAGCACTACCCTTATTTCTTCCAAGGCCCCAGATTAAGCAGTTGGGAACCTTAGTTTCTCTGCCTAACTACTGATCTGCCAAGATTAAACAGTTTGGACAGATTTCTTCCTCTATTCTACAACATAAATTGAAAACATGGCATGATCCAGATTAGACTGTTGGGTCATCCATCAAACTTTAATAGGCATGAAGGCATGTACACACCTTGTCTTTCCTTGCAAATATGGAATCTTTGTAGCAGCAAAGTAGAGCATATTTTGCACTTGAATTTGCCAATCATGAAATATGAAACCTATTGGTATAGGTATCCAACACCTTTCATCAATCAGGTACTCGATACACTTGCTGGCAAGAAGTACTTTTCTTTTCTAGATGGCTTTAGTGGATATGACAAGATATAGATAACACCCAAGGATCAAGAAAAAACCACTTTAACATGTCCATGGGGTACATTCGCTTACCGAGTGCTTCCATTTGGGCTATGTAATGCCCCAGTTACATTTGAGAGGACAGTCTTGGCTATTTTTTCTGACCTTGAGTGTGTAGAAATCTATATGGATGACTTCTCTGTGTTTGGTGATTCACTTTAGGAATCCCTCAAGAATCTAGAAAAAGTGCTTCTTCACTGCCAAGAAGCTCATCTCACCTTGAGTGACAAGAAAGGAAGATTAATGTGCAAGGCAAGGGTGGTTCTTGACCATGTTATTTTCGACAAATGCATCCAGGTAGACACTGCAAAAGTAGAAGTCATTTTGAGTCTCCCTATAGCCAAAAATCAAAGGTATGTGAGAGGTTTTCTAGGATATGCAGGCTACTATAGGAGATTCATTGAGAATTTCTCAAGGATAGCTACCCCCCTTTTCCAAATTTTTGCTAAAGATAGTGAGTTTTCTTGGTCCACTGCTTGCCAACAGTCGAGACATTGAAGGAAAAATTAGTCTAGGCAGTAGATTTGAGAGGACCAAAATGGTCCCTACCATTTCATATTTCCTCTGAAGCCTCAGATACTACTATTGGTGTAGCTTTAGGACAAGAAGAAGACAAAAAATCTTATACTATTTATTTCATTAGTAAAAACATGTCACCCACCGAGCTCAATTATACGGTTACTGAGAAAGAGTTTTTAGCTGTAATTTTTTCTATTAATATATTCAGACATTATATTACAGGATATGAAGTCTTTGCACATACTGACGATTCCTCAATAAGATATTTGATTAATAAACCATTAGCTACCGCTAGAGTGACTAGGTGCTTACTATTGTTACAGGAATTTAATATCACTATTGTTGATAGACCAAGAAAATCAAATGTAGTAGCAAATTATCTTTCAAGGTTAAATAATCCTGGTGAAGCAATTCCTGTTGACAATGATTTTCCTGACGAACATATTTTTGTTGTGTCAACAAAATCCCCATGGTTTGCTAACATAGCTAACTATATAGTCACTCGAAAATTTCCACCTCACTTATCCACTCGTGAAAAGCAGAATATCATTCAGAAAAGTGCTGCATATTCTTGGATCCAAGGAGACCTCTTTTACATGAAGTAGATCTCATTATTCATAGATGTCTAAGAGAGGAAGAAGTGTTTTATATTTTAAAATCTACCCATGATGAACCTTGCGGGGGTCACTTCGTTGATAAGTGGACTGCATACAAAGTGTTACGAGCTGGCTATTTTTGGCCTTCCTTGTTTAAGGATGCAAAACAATATGTCAAGTGATGTGATAGTTTTCAGCGAGTTGGCCAACCTAATCAAACCAATTAAATGCATTTATTTCCTCAGGTTATTATTGAGCCTTTTGAAAAATGAGCCATTGACTTCATAGGACCAATAAATCCAACATCATCAAATAAAAAACATATTTTGGTTTGCACAGATTTTGTTATGAAATGGGTAGAAGCTAAAGATGTTTCTTTTTCTACTGAAAGAGTTGTTGTCGATTTTCTTTTTACTGAAATCTTTACTAGAATTGGTGTGCCTATATAAACTGTTTCTCAGAATAGACTGCAATTTATTTCTAATCTAGTACAAGGTGTGATGGAGTAGTGTAAAATACAACACAGGAAATCTACACCATATCACCCACAAGCAAATGCTCACATGGAGTCCATGAATAAGGTGATTGAGTCCATCCTCACAAATATGGTAAATATGCATAGAAAGCGTTGGGCTAGCAAATTACAAGAAGCATTGTGGGCCTATTGAACCACTTTGAGAAACAACACAAGACACACACCATATGAGTTGGTGTACGGAAAACAAGTCCTCTTGTCGAAAGAATTCCAGATCAAGACTTTTAGAACTGCAGTCCAATTGGGGCTAGATCTCTTTGAAGAACAGCAGCAATGTCTTTGACAGTTAAATGAGTTAGATGAATTCTAAAGAGATGTTTTCCAGCAGAACATCTTGGTTCAGCAACATTGCAAGAAGTGGCATGACAAGTCTATTCAGAAGAAGTAGTTCCAACTAGGTGATTGGGTACTCCTTTATGATTCTAGATTCAAATATTTAAAAAAAAAATTCCATACACGGTGGATGGGACCCTATGAGGTGGTAAAAGTGTTTGAAAATGGAGCGTAGAATTCAAAACTATTGGTGGATGAAATTATGTGTTCCAGGTAAACGGGCATAGATTGAAGGTATATTTTCAGCCCCTTACTAAAGGAGATTTTATGCCACAAGTCCAACAACCATTTGAAAAGGAGTTAGCAAGTGGTAACACCAACCTATTGAAGATTTTATTCCTTCTTGTCCTTATTTAAAAAATAATAAAAGAAAAAGAATAAATGACAAAAAGAAAAAGAATAAAAAATAAAATAAAAAATCCAGTAATTATGAAAATCAGTTGATTGGCATGATTACAGAAGGATCAACCTGAAAACTAGCATGCTGGTAGGAAGATTGAAATTTTAAATAAAAAGGGAATGTTACTTGATTTTTAGATATGTTGGTTGCCACCAAGAACAAGCAGGTTCACGAAACCGAGCACTTACCCAAGCTTGGGGTAACTAGCATGGACATTTTTATGCAAGTAAACACTTACTTCCTGCTACAATTATTTTTTCCTACACTAGTGTAGGCTGATTTCAAGGTAAAAACTTTTCCTTTCTTCTATTTCCCATTTTGAAAATTTCCACTAGTTTATTTTATAAAATCCCTAATGAATTACCTTCCTCTTTCTTCTAAGAAACTACCCTTGCCCGATTTTGTAAAATCCATCTTTTCCCTTGAATTTTTTCCCACATCCCGTTTCATTCATCCCTTTGGGTGATATTGTTTCAGGAATCCCTGCTATAATGTTCCTTCCCATTCTAAAAAAAAAAAAAAAAAAATTACCCCCTTCCCATTTCTTCATTCCCTCATAAATGTATTGTAGAATTTGGTGCATTCAATCTAGAAGGCGTGCTCGTGAAACACCAAGGGATGACGAATAAAGTTTTCTTGTATAATGATGCAAACTATTTTAAGTCCAGCTATAGAATTTTGTTCTATCAGATTTTCTTCTTTGGTAAAATTCCCTAGTGCAAGATGCACAGTGCAAGAAGGTTTAGTGTAGGAACGCAGCTAACTATGAAAGCAAGTAAAATTCACACATTCCAGGAGTGCTTTATCAAGGATATTTATGGATCTTTACTTTCCTGCACCTGAGTACTGATATATCAAAGCATTGCATGTTTCAATTAATACTATGTTTCATCATTTATTGACTTAGGAAAAATATTTAAAGTGCAAGGTGTATATGGTTTTGAAATCTAGATTTATTTTAATAAGTGTTGAAGTATGTCTTGATTAAATTACGAGGCGGACTGTGGGATAGTACTATTGTTTGATAGCCAATTTTCACCTTCCTTGAAATAATTTCGCATTGCCTGTCCATTATTACCTTACCCTGTAACCTGATCATTGTAACTGTTGTGCCACCACCGCATAAACCTCCACTCCACCGAATCATTATGACTCACCTGCAGCAGGTCGATACGAATCTACACCTAGTACAAAGATTTGTTTTCGTCATGACCAGGTGAGTGGGACTGAAAATATGGAGGGTGATGAACCTCTGGCATAAATCTCTCGAAAAAATGTTGGTGTCACTCCCTAGAATTCCTTCGAGGGAGTGATCAGAAAGGGTGAAGTGCAGTTCAAAATGGCACTCGTAAGGAGTGAGTCATTGTCTTTGCATGAGATTGAGCAAACCACAGAGTACGGAATAGTCTTGCACTATTGCAAGAATCTTTGTTCCTTCCATTCTTTCAGAAGTTTGATGGGTTTGATATGGCTGTGATACTGGAGTTCGCAAGGACATTCAAAGAAGGCCGAGTCAAGGTCAGATCATTGAAGTTCAAAGTTACAGAGGACTCTATTTCACAAGCTATAGGCTTGCCACTTACAAGAGAGCATTGGTTTAAAAAGGAGTGGCTCAAGAAGAAACGATGGCATAAGTTCATGGTTGACAAAAAGCTTAAGGTTGACTAGAGGAAGCGACTTCCACAGAGCACCATGATTGGGAAGTGGAAAGACCTCTTATTCATACTGCAAAAATTTGTGATTGGAGAGGGACACTATACATTGGCATTTGTGTATCACCTTCAGTTGTTGCTGCACTTTGAGTCAGGAAAATTGATTAATTTCCCTTACTACTTGCTGAGGAGTCTTGAGAAAATGGCAAAGGGTTTGCAGAGTGGAAATGCAAGACAAGTTGCAAACAAGCTCTACCATCATGGGATTATCACGATTCTGGTTAAGAAGAAGCTGGAAGAAAAAGGAGTAACTTGGGAAGCATTCTTGAAGGAGTTTCGAGCAAGGAGTGCGGAGAAGTCTGCTGGCACGAGTACAGGTAAGAAAAGGAAAGCAGAGACATCATCTCCTGTTGAGAAGAAAGATGAAAGCACACCAGTGCACGAAGGGAAGAAGACTATTGAAAATACTTCACCCTCAGCTAAGAATAGAAATACCAGAACCTCAATGAGGAGGAAGAATGTCTCCGAAGGGATGAACCAGTTGAGCTCTACGATTATAATCGACGAATCACCCCAAGTTTCACCTAAAGTTCAAAATCTCTCATTGCTTGCAAATGCAACAACACACATTGTGGAAGATGAAGAGAATGAGGAAGATGACATATTTTTGTCAACTTTTTTCAGCAAATTAAGGAAGAGGAAGACGACACCGAGTACTAGTGAAGTCAAAATATAGGGTCATGATGATGAAGAAGAGAAGCATATAGAGACCCTCGATAATTTTAGTGAATAGAACATCAAAACCCTCAGTGCTTTCGAGGAATGAGGTACTGAAACCCCCATTGTTTTAGAAGAATGGGGTACTGAAGCCCCTACTATAAGACAGGGTAATAAGACCCCTGCTGGTCTAGATGGATAGGGTACTGAGTTCCTTGAGGAACTAGAAGAAAAGGGCATTAAAAACCTTGAGGAGATGTGTGCACAAGGTATTGAAACCCTTGGCATGAATATTGTGGAGGGCATCAAAACCCTTGGTGACAAGGAAACCCCGAGTGTAGAAACCCAAAGCAACGTCATAATACAAACATTTGACGACCTTGACCTTGACGATGATGGGACCTGTTTCAAGTTTGTTGTAGAGAAGAAATTTCCACCTAAAGATATTAGCATGGCACCCTCCACTCTCTACCTCAATAGCCGAATAGTAGAATTGGAGCAACGAGTTCATGACTTGGAGGCTTTAAACCAGGTCATGAAGGAACAAAGTTGGCAGAAGCAGAGCGAGGTGGAGCTACTTGCAAAGGTAAAAAGGAAAAAGTGACAAGTAAAATTGTTGAAGTATCAGGCTTCCAAATGCTACAAACATCTCAAGAAGGTGGTGAATCAGCTAAGAAGAGTCTCAGGGAAAAAGCCGAAGATAGTGAAAGTAGGAATAAGCATTGAAGTTCAAGATTGAGAGCTAGCCACTAATTTTTGAGGATTTTTTGTGGAAGGTAAAATGTTGTGTGATGACACACAATAGCTTAGGGATGGGAGGATCTTGGTGTCCCAAATTGCCCTATTTTTACCCCATTTCTATAAACATTAACCTCTATTTTATCTCAACTTAAACCCCTCTTTCGTGCACTAGTCCAAAATAACTACCTATTCCTGCATATGCTTCGTATTTTACATTAAGATTTATTAAAGTTCTTTATTAATCAGTTTTACATAGATTTTATGCCTATCAAGTACCTTTTGTAACTTATGATAATTTCCTAGAATTAATTAAGGAACTTAGTGTTAATTATGAGTTAGTATGATTAGTGTAGGCACATTCCTGCACCGCCATGATGATTGGTCCAAGATTTCCATGAGCTAAATCTATCTACGCAGAGGTTTTGATCCATGACTCGAGTTCGGTCGCTGATTAACTGAGGATGGATATTGTGGCGCACAATCAAGGGATGTTTTCCAAGGATGGTCTACGGCCAACAAAGTACACGTTCCATTATAACTATTAGCCAATTTTGTAATGTTTAGTTGTTAGTCTGTTCAGCTGAAAGGCATGAATAAGAAAATCACTGTAATTAGTGGAATACGACTAAGGCCAAAAGGATGTATAAAATATAGATTGTAGGTAGAACTAGTTAGTGAACCATCGACTGTAATTTCATTTTCTATGTAATCTGATATTGCCCTCGGCTCTAGGGTTGGACTCGCACTACTATGTACATTTGTTGATCAAGTAATACAAGGAATCCACCATGTTATTATGCACTATGTTTAATTTATCTTTGATTTGTACTTGACTGCTGAATATGTTCGTTTCTTAAAAGGGAAACTCGCTGGTTGGCTAGGGCCCAGCCAACCCAGCTCGTTTACCCTTGTGCTTTCGTTATTTGGAAAGACCGTGTGGATATTTCCCTTCGCAATTGCATGGTGTGAACAATTTTATATTTATTTCTGATGTTCTGATTTAAATCTATTTTGGTGTTAAGTGTGAAACAGATTCGTGGCTTGGGAGTTCATTAAGTTACTTCTTTTCTATAATTCCTTTCTCGCATTTCTTTACTCGTAGTTATTGTCTCGATTTTCTTTCGCTTGGATCGTGTAGGAAGCCCTTTTCTTGTACCAATGCATGTGATTTGCTGCACTCCGATTCAATCATTTATTTTACAAGAAAACATTGCATTTATTTCCCTGATTTTCATTTCAATTATTCTTGCAAGAAATTGGGCTGCTAATTCCAGTAGTTGTCTTCAACATTAAAAGTATATTTCTCAAGGATTTGAGAACAATTGCATGAGTTTACCATAAACACGTTATACTTGCATTTTATGCTTTACGACCAAGGAATAGAAACACTTTAAATTGATTGCCGAAGTTAGATGATAAATGTAGGTCACTTAGACTCCTGCTTTGATTACTTTGATTTTCTTTCATTTCATGAAGTTTACTTCCTTTACTTCCTTTGCAAACTTTAATTAATTAAAGCATTTCTTTTCCATAGATAATTTATCTCAAAATTTCGTTTGCAATTGCAATTATTTTTCAGCATGTCTTTCAATCTTTTCGAAAGTAAATTAGAAACTTGGTGAAGGAAACTTTGCCTCGGTGCAAGAGTTGGTCTCTTGTCACAGAAAAAAAGTGCTCTAAGCCCTGATGCTTAGAGCACCTCCACAAAGACATAAATATTTAGTGAGGGAGGTAAAATATACTTTTACACAGAGGCACTGTACCTGCACTAATGCAAGAACATTGCAATAGTACAAGAACAGGTTGTTTGTGTGGAAGGAAGATCAAGAGGAAAATAGATCTCTACAAGGCCCACTTGTCAGACTGTTAGCCATCTATCTGAAGATAAACATAGCATTTCCTTCCAGCATTTAAGATTTCTTAAGTTGTGTGAAAGCTCCTTTACTTGATTTACTTGCAAATTGTTCTTTTATATTCCAGAACTAGAGTTTCTTTGGTGTCAATTGCCTTTAAATATTGTTTTATGTCTGACTCTACAAAAATTTCCTTTAAGAAGTAGGATTAAGAATAGGAAAAGTTCATACCACTTCTGGCATTGCCTGTGCTTCGTCTCTAAGTTTACGAAACCCCTAGGTTGACAATTAAGTGTTGAGGAGTTTCCTTAAGTACAATTCTTGCACCCAACACAATGACCTATACAACAAAACCTTAATTTCTTCAAATATTAATCAATCCTACAATAAAAAAAATTCATTAGAGATGAAACCCTAATTATTGCAACACCAATCCTACAGTTTTATCAACATATGAAAGCAAGCCCTAATTATTAACAACTAAAAAATAAACCCTAACTATTGGAAATTAAAAGGAAAACCCCTAATTATAAGCAAAAGAAGAGAAAACCCTAATTGAAAGGCAAATAAATCATAGGTAGTGATCAATATGGAACAAAAACCCTAATTATTTGGAATCTGAACTTTAGCTCCTTCACACCAGTAAAAGCAACTTGTGTTAGGCCACCTACTTTTTTGTGAAATAAGTTATAGGCTTTAACTCTGCCTAAAGCACTTACAAACCCAATTATGGCATTCAAGCTTATCTTAAATTGTGTGCACTAGCTTCAAAATACCTCCAAACAAATTAATTTGGTTTTCTTCCAATTAAGGTTTGCAACTCAATGAAAGCGCATGAAAAAAATTATTGAACCAACACTCTACAACCATGGAAAGAAAAAATCATTACTCTATTTTTAACTTTAGAGAGGCTATAAGTTGTTCACTCATTAGTCATATGCCTTTCAAAATGTAGAGAGTTATTGAGTTTAGGCTTGATCGCAAATATAGACAGAAAATATCACGAATATGTTATTCGCGAATATAGACAGAAAAGATCGTGAATATAGACAGAAAAGATCACGAATATAGACAGAAAAGATCGCAAATACTGGACAGAAAAGATTGCGAACTAGAAACTCGTGACATCAAAAGATAAAGCCAATAGACGAAACCAAAAGATCGAGAGAAAAGAGATCACAAACCAACTTCTTAAATAAAAGTAGTTCCTTGAGACGGTATCTTCTAGCACTTGCTATGCGCGTTTGCTGTACCTTGGCTTCTCCTCAGGCACTTCTCTCAGCAGCTTTACTAACGCCTCCTTTGCAGCCTTATTGATACTTAGAATAATATATCAAGCGAACAACTCAACTTAGAGTAAAAAGGTGTGCGAAGCTTTTATTAACTCAAAAGGAAAACCTACAGAGCATTACAATATGAAAACAAGAAATCTCAAAGTTTAGAAGCACTCAGTCCAACACTATGGGCTTCTCTTCTGCTGATTTCTTATTTTATAGACTTTTTTTTTTTTGTTTTGGACATGACACAAAGTCGAAATAATTGAGGGTCTTGTCGGCATTTTCATAGTCCAATGGTGTCTACTCAATATTCCAGTACAATAATTCAAAAACACACTAAGAACAATAATTCAAAGTGGAAATAATTGAGGGTCCTGTCAGCACTTCCATAGTCCGAAGGTGGTTACTCAATATTCCAATACAATAATTCAAAAGCACAATAATTCAAATTTTCACTATTTACAAGGAATCTAAGGACATTCACCATGGTCCCTTAGCACTGTGGTCTGAGTCATAATCATCGAATTCGTTACAAGATGGATTCTCTTTTAGATATGCTTCCTCCATTAATTTTAGATATTTTTCTTCGTAGTCTGGCTCGGCGGGGTCTTGAGCATCTTGGTACACATCTAAAAACAAAGTTTCCTTTCCTTTTGAAGATGTTATTGCTGCTTTAGAGGACTGTCCGACTTCCAACTTCATTCGATCCTTGTAGGCATGATGGCTTTGGTGGGGTAATTTGAATGGGTCATCTTTCTTTCTCCATATATTGATGTAAGATGTAGGATTTATCTCAATATCTAAGAAAGAATCTTTATGTTCTTTTGAGAAAGTTGTCATCTGTTGCACTAGTAATTCTATTCCATCCAATAATTCCCATTTGAAAATCTGGAACATACTAGTATCTGTTTCGATGGTGTGTTGTACCCAGATTTTATAGTGATCACTAACACCTTCCTTTTCTTGCCATCCAAACTCAAAATTGAATTTTGTGCATACCCTAGTTGATAATAACAAACTAATCATAGATATAGTATCTGCAGTCCAATTTCCAAAACTTACTCCAACTGTGATTAATGCATTTTGATTTAGTGAAAACTTTAAAATTGGATGCTTCCCTTGTGATTCGGTCAATTTTTTGATAATATGAATTTTTTCAGCCAAGTTTTGCATGGGAATTTTTTTTTTACGACCCAAAAACTCTATTTACTTCATCCTTATTTTCTGCAAATGTGGAACTTTCTGAAAAATGATTTGAAAAAACCCGTGAAAAGGGATTTGGCTCAATAGAATTTCTTATTTCTAGGCTATGAAAATCACATGGTGTTGAAAAGATTTTAATATCTTCTAGAGGTCTTTCTACACATTGAGATTGACTTTCAACCTGTTTCTTCTTGCAGTATCCATTCTTGATTTCCCAATCTGCAAAGGGCTCGAAGATTTCATACTGTGGAAAGGTATCTGAATGCATATAATCTAAATCTCTTCTTTGTAAATATGATGCTTCCATTTCCTCGAATAGATCTGGAATTCTTAATGTCTGTAAAAACTGACCAACTTCTATCTTGATGTTAACATCCTCAAGGTCCATCATCTTAGCACTTTTAATGATTTCAAGTGAAAGGTCAATACAACCAATCATCTAACAATAATTTAAAATTTGCAAGACCCAAATCATAGATTGACTATACTGAATGGACCATAAATCATCAAGTGTTCTAAAATATAATTTGACTTTCATATTTGGTTACGAGTAAACTTTTACCATTTCAGGATCAAATCCAAGAAGTGTGCCAATATTCTTTGATTGCCAGGCTTGAAATTTTTCAATCCACTGGTTTCTTCGAAGCCTGACTCCAACTACCTTTTTCATTTCTAGACAAAGATATTCAACATGCTTCTCGAGAATTTTGAACCTTTTTGCCAAAGTGACAAGATTGACTGGCTGCTCTGGAATATAAAAAATGCTTCCTCTGACTTTTGTTCGGCTGCGTCCAATTCTATGAGCATTATTCATTTCCGTGGTAAGAGCATCAACAATATAGTTATAATTTCCAGGAATTCATTCTACATCAAAATCATATTACTAGAACCAAATTTTCCATGCTAATAATCTTCCTCTTGCCATCTGCCTTGATAATTTTGCTGACAAGAAATATTTAAAATTCATTGAGTCAGTCCTAATCAAGAATTTTCTTGGCGCAAGATACAATTCAAATTTTTGAATGCCATTAAATATTGCAAGAGTTTCTTTTTCCGCAGCAAAATAATTTTTCTGATTGGGGAGGAATTCTCCTGATGCATAGGCACATAATTCTTCTTCTTTGGTTTCCTCATTTCTTTCAAAAAGAACGGCTGCCCAAAAATCATCTGAGGCATCTGTTTTTAAAATTAACAATCCTTCTACTTGAGGCTGCAATTTTGGCAGGGACTTACATTCTTTTTTGATATTTTTGATAGTGGCAGTGGCTTGACTAGACCATCCTGATTTTAAATGCTTTTGAATACGAGCAGTTTTTTCAGATAGCCTGGGAAGGTATTTATGGATGTAATTTAAGACACCCAAAAATCTTTGAATCATTTTGGTGTCTTTGAGTTCATCAAGGAACTCGGAAAGCTTTGTTAGCACATGCGGCTGCATCTGTATATGTCCATTTATTACATGAATTCGAAGGAAATAAATATCATTTTGGAATAACGCCATTTTCTTTTCTAAGAGGACAATACCATGAGCTTGAACTTCTTGAAAAAATATTTCTAGATGAGCCAATTGTGTTTGTAAATTTGGACTATGGATTAAAATATCATCAATGTAAGTTATGATAAAATCATACTTACCAAATATAACATCCATTCTCTTCTGGAAGAAAGTAGGAGCATTCTTTAATCCAAATGGAACAACTTTCCATTGGTAAAATCCTGTCGGGCATGCGAATGTTGTCTTATGTCTGTCTTCTTCTTCAATATGAATCTGATAATAACCATATTTCATATCAAATTTACTGAAGATTTTACTCTTCTGAATTTTCTGCATTATTACTTCTTGACGAGGTAAGGGATAATGAAAGCTTTGAGTGATTTCATTCAATTGTTTGTAATTAATCACCATTCTTGCTTTACCTCGAACTATTTCAGAATGATTGCGAACCAAAAATGCAGAACAAGAATAATGGGAAACACTCGTTTCAATCAATCTCAACTTCAACAATTCTTCAATTTGTTTTTTTATTTCTTGTTCATCAAAAGGAGTACAAGGAATTAATTTACCTTTTACTCCATTATCATGCATGGTCACAATTTCTTGCTTGGGGCTCTCTTTTTCCCAAAACTTCTCAGGGTCTTCTGAGCAGCTTTTAACTAAACTCTAGTATGTAGAGATTTGTTCTTGATTCCATTGCAGATCTATTGTTGCTTTTTGTTTTGTTTTGAGAGCTTCTTTTTCTTCATAAATCTGCAGTACTTTCTGCCAATCTTTGGAATCGTTTTTTGCCTTTCTTGTACTGGTCTTCTTCTGACATTCTCTTCTTACTTTAGAGTCTGCAAATTTTAATCTCAGAACAGAGATTGCTTGTTTTTTGAAATTGAAGATAACTTTATCTTCGCTAATAGTCACGTGAAAAACAGAATTGATAAATGGCATACCTAGAATTAAACTGGCAGATGGGTCGTAATGCTGTATAGCAGATATCTTGACAATCTTCCCACTTATTTTAAAGAAATATTATCCACATAGTGACTAAGATTAACTGCACCTCCGATCGTTTATGAAATCAGGTTATTCTGGAGAGGTTTCGATAATCCTTTAAACAATGATGGTCTGGCAAGATTGTTTGAACCACCAGTATCAATAAATGCATCAAGATCTATCCAACTATTTTTAACCTACACGGAGACTGGTATATACAAAAGATTATTTGTTTTTAGCATTTTCTGCAAGAAATTTTGTTCTGTTGATGGGTCAAATTCAGGAACTGGCATTGAAGATGTTTGTCCAATATTTTTATGATATGGACAAAAAGAGTCTAAGGGAGAATAGGGATAACCTATTTTCCTTTGTCTTTCTCTAGTGGGAGAAACAAACATAAAGATTCTGTTTCACTGGTTTCAACACTATCTGCGTCAGTCTCAAATTCTTCACTGTAATGAAGTTCTTCTTCTTCATCTTCAATTGAAAATTCATCAGTAGAACAATCATAACAAATATTAATTTTCTGAATAGAATTGACTAACTCTTCATATTCTGAAAAAGATCCATCAATTAAAATATATACATATGATGGTTCTTCTTCTGATTGTACAACATACCGATCATGACAAAATTCTTCAATATCGACACATGCTTTCAATTTATCGGATGTGCTTTTTGGACAACCACGAGCATAGTGTCCTTCCTGTTTGCATATGAAACATCAATTGTTTTTGGTTCTCGGTTGTTTCCTTTTCTTTAGA
Organism: Pinus taeda; assembly: GCA_000404065.3. NCBI lineage: Eukaryota > Viridiplantae > Streptophyta > Pinopsida > Pinales > Pinaceae > Pinus > Pinus taeda. The sequence goes on from APFE030969332.1 coordinate 29,127, forward strand.
AATCTAAAAATTTTAAAAGGTCATTTGGGATTTGCAATTTTCTTGGTCTTGAATTTACCATACCTTTTATGTTTTCTCCTTTTCTTAAATGGTGTCCATGGCAAAGCAGCACGACAAACATTGGCACTCGGAGTTATATCATTTGCCTGTTTTTGCCAACAGAGATATTTGACTTTCTCTTGGCACCCGAATAAAACATCTATCCAGTAAATCTGATCTATTGTTTTGCTTTGAAGCTCAATACCTTTAGAAATCAAATATCCTATATTTCCTGGTAATTTTGACAGAAAAGAAATTTTCTGAACTGAATCATTTGAAAGATTTGCTTTGTAAACTTTGGCCATAAAATCTTGACCGAAAGCTTCAAGATATTTTAAATCTTTCATTTCCATTCTAGCAAGGTCTGTAATAATTTGCTTCTTCTCATCTATTGGCTCAGGGACAAGCTGTGTTTTTAGTAGTACCACTAGAGTAGAAAGTCCTGCTGTAATGACTGCTTGTCGTTCTGACTCAGGAGGTCCAATCCACCAGTCATAAACTATTCCGACCATTCTTTTCTCTGCTAGAACAAATATGGACATATTATTGAGCTTTGTAGTTACTTGCATTTGGTATAATGCTCTGATCCATATTTGAATTGATTCATCTGAATTTTTTGATTTGTCCAAATCCAAAATATAACCACTAGAATTAGAAGCAAATAGATATTCTTCTATTCTAGGATATTTTTGGACTTATTTAACAAAATTTGCCTTTTGGATTGATGGCATGATAAAAGATGGAAACTTAGAAGCTGCATTTTCAAGAGTCACTATTTATGCTTTTTTTTTTCTTGGCTTCTCTGGAATAGACTTTATCTTCATTGGTCTGAAAGGTGTTTCTGAGGTGCTAGCTTCTGTTTCTTCTAAATCCCAAAAAATTGGGGTCGACATATCTATAGAAAATTTTGAGCTTTGAGCTGCTTTAGATTTTCTTCTTCTTTCCTTTTTCTGCATCCTTGCCTCTTTCTCAGCTCCTTCTTGTTGTTCATCATGTAAGAGCTTGAGATTGGCTAGAATGAGCTCATTTTGTGCACCCAGATCATCTATAGCATTTTCAGCATAAGAACACCATGCGGTAATATAATTACCAATTTGATATAACTGGTCTAAATCATTTGTATTCAAAGACTTGTGCTAAACTAAAGGGGCACAATCAACTCTTGTAGGAGGTTGCTTTGAGGAGGATGAAGTAGTACAAAATTTTGTTTTTGGTGGCCATTTACCTCATTTTACAAAGCGATGATTAGCAAATTTCCATTCTTCAACTGGGGCTATCTTGGAATTAGAAATTCTAGACATCTTATTTACATCAAGAAAAGGCTTAATTTCAGGTATATACAAATATTTTGAAGATAACATAGGTTGACTAGAGGGGCTGGTTGCTTGGGCAGAGGATTTTGTGGATTCTAAGACTAGTAATGCATATTTTCTCGGATGAATGATGGGTCGCAGGATGGAAGGCTTCTCTTGAAGTATTCTTATTTTACCTTCTTACAACGAAGCTCTTCTTGTTAGGCTTCCTGGCTCCTTTTCATGAGCTAAAGACTTCTATTGAAAATACCAGTTGTGTGGTAAACCTATAGAATCATAAGATACTCCCTCAACTTGTGCATTATTTAAACCAACTGACACACAATCTCTAAGCACTGGCTGGTTTAATTTTGGATGAACTGTATTAGTCAACTGCAAGGATGTGTGAATTATTACAGATAAAAATTCACTTTCATCAACCATCTGTAATCCTTGAACTCCTACCATGAGTTTCCAACAATCTTTCAGATGAGGATCCGTAAGACTAATAGAGTAATTAGGGAAAATAGTTCCATATCGACACCCAGTAGATAGGTTACCAACAATGGTACCTATTCTAGCATGATCATAGTTCTGGTGTCTAGTATCAAACACTTCAGATATGCATGGAGTATTTAAGCCATGTCTAAACAAAGGGGCCAAACCTATCCTTATACCTCCAAAATGTAAATAGGAATATTTTTTTTCTTTTGCATATTGGCGAAATTTTTGGATTCCTTCAGTGGTAAACAAAGAGAGAGACACATTCTATACAGAAGGACATGAGATTTTGATTTTAAATTCCAGTTCTTTTAGAAGCATTTTCTTCTGAAAGATATTAGAGAGAGGAGTTTTATAAACATTAGTTGCATGAAAAGTTGGAGGATTCCAACTTTCAGGATTCTCTACTATCTCTAATTCTTTTTCAGAATCAGTTTCCTTTTCAAGAGATCTAGAATTAACTTCAGTAACAACATGTCTTTCCAAAGAAGAAAAGGATATGATACCAGACAGAAAAAATCGCGAATATAGACAGAAAAGATCGCGAATATAGACAGAAAAGATCGCAAATACCAAATAGAAAAGATCGCGAACCAGAAACTCACGACATCAAAAGATGAAGCCAACCAATGAAACCCAAAGATTGAGAGAAAATAGATCGCGAACCAACCTCTTAAATAAAAGTAGTTCCTTGAGATGGTATCTTCTAGCACTTGCTGCGTGCGTCTGCTGCACCTTGGCCTCTCCTCAAGCACTTCTCTCAACAGCTTTACTAACGCCTACTTTGCAGCCTTACTGATACTTAGAAGAAGATATCAAGCAAACCACTCAACTTAGAGTAAAAAGGTGCATGAAGCTTTTATTAACTCAAAAGGAAAACTTACAGAGCAGTACAATATGAAAACAAGAAATCTCAGAGTTTAGAAGCACTCAGTCCAACACTATGGGCTTCTCTTCTGCTGATTTCTTATTTTATAGACTCTATTTTTTTATTTTTATTTTGTTGGACATGACACAAAGTGGAATTAATTGAGGGTCCTGTCATCATTTTCATATTCTGATGGTGTCTACTCAATATTCCAGTACAATAATTCAAAAACACACTAAGAACAATAATTCAAAGTTGAAATAATTGAGGGTCCTCTCGGCACTTCCATAGTCCGATAGTGTCTACTCAATAATTCAGTACAATAATTCAAATTTTCACTATTTAAAAGGAATCTAAGGACATTCACCATGGTCCCTTAGGGCTGTGGTCTGAGTCATAATCATTGAATTCGTCAGAAAATGGATTCTCTTTTAGATATGCTTCCTCCATTAATTTTAGATATTTTTCTTCGTAGTCTAGCTCGGTGGGGTCTTCAACATCTTGGTACACATCTAAAAACAAAGTTTCCTTTCCTTTTGAAGATGTTGTTACTGCTTTAGAGGACTTTTCGACTTCCAACTTTATTCGATCCTTGTAGGCATGATGGCTTTGGTAGGGTAACTTGAATGGGTCATCTTTCTTTCTACATCTATTGATGTAAGATGTATGATTTATCTCAATATCTAAGAAGGAACCTTTAGGTGCTTTTGAGAAAGATGTCATCTGTTGCACTGGTAATTTTATTCCATCCAATAATTCCCATTTGAAAATCTGGGACATACTAATAGCTGTTTTGATGGTGTGTTGTACCCAGATTTTACAGTGATCACTAACACCTTCCTTTTCTTGCCATCCAAACTCAAAATTGAATGTTGTGCATACCTTGGTTGATAATAACAAACTAATCAAACATATATTATCTATAGTCCAATTTCCAAAACTGACTCCAACTGTGATTAATGCCTTTTGATTCACTGAAAACTTTAAAACATGATGCTTCCCTTGTGATTCAGTCAATTTTTGATAATATGAAAATTTTCAGCCAACTTTTGCATGGGAAAATCTTTTAACCACCCAAAAACTCTATTTACTTCATCCTTATTTCCTACAAATGTGGAACTTTCTGAAAAATGATTTGCAAAAACCTGTGAAAAGGGATTTGCCTCAATAGAATTTCTTATTTCTAGGCTATTAAAATCCCATGGTTTTGAAAAGATTTTAATATACTGTAGAGTTCTTTCTACACATTGATATTGCCTTTCAACCTATTTCTTCTTACATATCAATCAGGAGAGGTTTCCATAATCCTTTAAACAACGATGGTCAGGCAAGATTTCTTGAACCACCGGTATCAATAAATGCATCAAGATCTATCCAACTATTTTTAACCTGCACAGAGACTAGTATATACAAAAGATTATTTGTTTTTAACATTTTTTTCAAGAAAGTTTGTTTTTCTAGTGGGCCGAATTTAGGAACTAGCATTGAAGATGTTTGTCCAATATTTTTCTGATATGGAAAAAAAGATTTTAACTGAGGGATAATAGGGATAACCTATTTTCCTTTGTCTTTCTCTGGTGGGAGAGACCAACATAAAGATTCTGTTTCACTAGTTTCAACAATGTCTGCGTCAGTCTCAAATTCTTCACTCTAATGAAGTTCTTCATCTTCATATTCAATTGAAAATTCATCAATAGAACAATCATAACAAATATTCATTTTCTGAACAGAATTGACTAACTCTTCATCTTCTGAAAAAGAAGAATCAGTTTACATATATACATCTGATGGTTCTTCTTCTGATTATACAACAAACCAATCATGACAAAATTCTTCAATATCTACACATCCTTTCAATTTACCAGATGTGCTTTTTGGACAAGCACGAGCATAGTGTCCTTCCTGTTTGCATATGAAACAACAATTCTTTTTGGTTATCGGTTGTTTCCTTTTCTTTAGAAATCTGAAATTTTTAAAAGGTCGTTTGGGATTTGCAATTTTCTTGGTCTTGAATTTACCATACCTTTTATGTTCTCTCCTTTTCTTAAATGGTGTCCATGGAAAAGCAGCATGACAAACATTGGCACTGGTAGTTATATCATGTGCCTGTTTTTGCCAACAGAGATATTTGACTTTCTCTTGACACCTGAATAAAAGATCTATCCAGTAAATCTAATCTATTGTTTTGCTTTGAAGCTCAATACCTTTAGAAATCAGATCTCCTAGGTTTCCTGGTAATTTTGAAAAAAAAGAAATTTTCTGAACTAAATCATTTAAAAGATTTGCTTTTTAAACTTTGGCCATAAAATCTTGACCGAAAGCTTCAAGATATTTTAAATCTTTCTGTTCCATTCTAGAAAGGTTTGTAATAATTTGCTTCTTCTCATCTATTGGCTCGGGGACACACTGTGTTTTTAGTAGTACCTCTAGAGTAGAAATTCCTGCTGCAATGATTGCTTGTTGTTCTGACTCAAGATGTTCAATCCACCAGTCATAAGCTATTCCGACCATTCTTTTCTCTGCTACAACAAATATGGACATATTATCGAGCTTTGTAGTTACTTGCATTTGGTATAATGCTCCGATCCATATTCGAATTGATTCAGCTGGATCTTTTGAATTGTCCAAATCCAAAATATAAACGCTAGAATTATAAGCAAATAGATCTTCTTCTATTCTAGGATATTTTTGGACTTCTTTAACAAAATTTGCCTTTTGGATTGATGGCAGGATAAAAGATGGAAACTTAGAAGCTGCATTTTCAAGAGTCACTATTTCTGCCTTTGTTTTTCATGACTTTTCTGGAATAGACTCTATCTTCATTGCTCTAAAAGGTGTTTCCGAGGTGCTAGCTTCTGTTTCTTCTAAATCCCAATAATTTGGGGTTGACATATCTATAGAAAATTTTGAGCTTTGAGCTGCTTTAGATTTTCTTCTTCTTTCCTTTTTCTGCATCCTTGCCTCTTTCTTGGCTCTTTCTTCTTGTTGTTCATCATGTAAGAGCTTGAGATTGGCTAGAATGACCTCATTTTGTGCACCCAGATCATCTATAACATTTTCAACATAAGAACACCATGTGGTAATATAATCACCAATTTGATACAACTGGTCTAAATCATTTGTATTTAAGGAAATGTGTTCAACTAAAGGGGCACAATCAGCTCTTGTAGGAGGTTGCTTTGAGGAGGACTAAGTACTACAAAATTTTGTCTTTGGTGACCATTTACCTCCTTTTACAAAGCAATGATTAGCATATTTCCATTCTTCAACTGGGGCTATTTGGGAATTATAAATTCTAAACATATTATTTACAGCAAGAAAATGCTTAACCTCGGGCATATACAAATCTTTTGAAGATAACATAGGTTGACTAGACGTGCTAGCTATTTGGGCAGAGGATTCTATGGATTCTAAGACTGGTAATGCATATTTTCTCGGATGAATGATGGGTCACGGGATGGAAGGCTTCTCTTAAAGTATTCTCATTTTACCTTCTTGCAACAAAGCTCTTCTTATCAGGCTTCCTGGTTTCTTTTCATGAGCTAAAGACTTGTATTAAAAATACCAATCGTGTGGTAAACCTATAGAATCATAAGATACTCCCTCTACTTGTGCATTGTCTAAACCAACTGACACACAATCTCTAAGCACTGGCTGTTTTAATTTCGGATGAACTGTATTAGTCAACTGGAAGGATGTGTGAATTATTACAGATAAAAATTCACTTTCATCAACCATCTGTAATCCTTGAACTCCTACCATGAGTTTCCAACAATCTTTCAGATGAGGATCCGTAAGACTAATAGAGTAATTAGGGAAAATCGTTCCATATTAACACCCAATAGATAGGTTACCAAAAATGGTACATATTCTAGCATGATCATAGTTCTGGTGTCTAGTATTAAACACTTCAGATATGCACGGAGTATTTAAGCCATGTCTAAACAAAGGGGCCAAACCTATCCTTATACCTCCAAAATGTAAATAGGAATATTTTTTGTATTTTGCATATTGGCAATTTTTTTTTATTTCTTCAGTGGTAAACAAAGAGAGAGACACAATCTGTACAGAAGGACCTGAGATTTTGATTTTAACTTCCACTTCTTTTAGAAGCATTTTCTTCTGAAAGATATTAGAGAGAGGAGTTTTATAAACATCAGTTGCATGAAGAGTTGGAGGATTCCAACTTTCAAGATTCTCTACTATCTCTAATTCTTTTTTAGAATCGATTTCCTTTTCAAGAGATCTAGAATTAACTTCAGTAACAACACGTCTTTCCAAAGTAGAAAAGGATCTGATACCAAATAGAAAAGATCACGAATATAGATAGAAAATATCGCGAATATAGAAAGAAAAGATCGCAAATATGGTACTCGTGAATATAGACAGAAAAGGTCATGAATATAGACAGAAAAGGTCGTGAATATAGACAGAAAAGATCGTGAATACCAGACAGAAAAGACCGCAAACCAGAAACTCACGACATCAAAAGACGAAGCCAATAGACGAAACCCAAAGATCGAGATAAAAGAGATCGCGAACCAACCTCTTAAATAAAAGTAGTTCCTTGAGACAGTATCTTCTAGCACTTGTTGCACGCGTCTGCTGCACCTTGGCCTCTCCTCAGGCACTTCTCTCAATAGCTTTACTAACACCTCCTTTGCAGCATTACTGATACTTAGAAGAAGATATCAAGCGAACAACTCAACTTAGTGTAAAAGGGTGCGCGAAGCTTTTATTAACTCAAAAGGAAAACTTACAGAGTAGTACAATATGAAAACAAGAAATCTCAGAGTTTAGAAGCACTCAGTCCAACACTATGGGCTTCTCTTCTGCTAATTTCTTATTTTATAGACTCTTTTTTTTTTTTTTGGGACATGACACAAAGTGGAAATAATTGAGGGTCATGTCAGCATCTTCATAGTCCGACGGTGTCTACTTAATATTCCAGTACAGTAATTCAAAAACACACTAAGAACAATAATTCAAAGTGGAAATAATTGAGGGTCCTGTGGGCACTTCCATACTCTAATGATGTCTACTCAATATTCTAGTACAATAATTCAAAAGCACAATAATTCAAATTTTCACTATTTACAAGGAATCTAAGGACATTCACCATGGTCCCTTAGGGCTGTGGTCTAAGTCATAATCATCCAATTCATCAGAAGATGGATTCTCTTTTAGATATGCTTCCTCCATTAATTTTAGATATTTTTCTTCGTAGTCTGGCTCGGTGGGGTCTTGAGCATCTTGGTACACATCGAGAAACAAAGTTTCCTTTCCTTTTGAAGATGTTATTGCTGCTTTAGAGGACTATCCGACTTCCAACTTTATTCGATCCTTGTAGGCATGATGGCTTTGGTAGGGTAACTTGAATGGGTCATCTTTCTTTCTCCATCTATTGATGTAAGATGTAGGATTTATCTCAATATCTAAGAAAGAATCTTTATGTGCTTTTGAGAAAGTTGTCATATGTTGCACTGGTAATTCTATTCCATCCAATAATTCCCATTTGAAAAACTGGAACATACTAGTAGCTGTTTCGATGGTGTGCTATACCCAGATTTTAAAGTGATCACTAACACCTTCCTTTTCTTTCCATCCAAACTCAAAATTAAATGTTGTGCATACCCTGGTTGATAATAACAACCTAATCAAAAATATATTATCAGCAGTCCAATTTCTAGAACTTGCTCCAACTATGATTAATGCCTTTTCATTCACTGAAAACTTTAAAACAGGATGCTTCCCTTGTGATTCAGTCATTTTTTGATAATATGAATTTTTTCAGCCAACTTTTGCATGGGAAATTCTTTTAACCACCCCAAAACTCTATTTACTTCATCCTTATTTTCTGCACATTCGGAACTTTCTAAAAACTGATTTGCAAAAACCTGTGAAAATGGATTTGGCCCAATAGAATTTCTTATTTTTGGGCTATTAAAATCTCATGGTGTTGAAAAGATGTTAATATAGTGTAGAGTTCTTTCTACACATTGAGATTGCCTTTCAACCGGTTTCTTCTTGCAGTATCCATTCTTGATTTCTCAATCTGCAAAGGGCTCAAAGATTTCATACTAAGGAAAAATATTTTAATGCATATAATCTAGATCTCTTCTTTGTAAATATGATGCTTCCATTTCCTCGAACAGATCTAGAATTCTTAATGTCTGTAAAAACTGACCAACTTCTATCTTGATGTTAACATCCACAAGGTCCATCATCTTAGCACGTGTAAAGATTTCAAGTGCAAAATAAATACAACCAATCATCTGATAATAATTTAAAATTTGCAAGACCCAAATCATAGATTGACTATACTGTATGGACCATAAATCATCAAGTGTTCTAAAATATAATTTGACTTTCATATTTGGTAACGAGTTAACTTTTACCAATTCAGGATCCAATCTAAGAAGTGTGCCAGTATTCTTTGATTGCCAGGCTTGACATTTTTGAATCCACTGGTTTCTTCGAAGCCTGAGTCCAACTACCTTTTTTATTTTTAGACAGAGGTCTTCAACATGCTTCTCGAGAATTTTGCACCTTTTTTCCAAAGTGACAAGATTTTCAAGCTGATCTAGAATATAAAAAATGCTTCCTCTGACTTCTATTGGGCTACGTCCAATTCTATGAGCTTTATTCATTTCCCTGGTAAGAGGATCGACAATATAGTTAAAATTTCCAGGAATCCATTCTACATCAAAATCATATTGTTGCAACCAAATTTGCCATGCTAATAAACTTCCTCTTGCAATCTGTCTTGATAATTTTGCTGACAAGAAATGTTTAAAATTCATTGAGTCAGTCCTAATCAAGAATTTTCTTGGCACAAGATACAATTCAAATTTTTGAATGTCATTAAATATTGCAAGAGTTTCTTTTTCAGTAGCAATATAATTTTTTTGATTGGGGAGGAATTCTCCTAATGCATAGGCACACAATTCTTCTTCTTTGTTTTCCTCATTTCTTTCGAAAAGAACGGCTGCCCAAAAAACATCTGAGGCATCTATTTGTAAAATTAACAATCCTTCTCCTCGAGGCTGTAATTTTGGCAGGGACTTACATTCTTCTTTGAGATTTTTGACAGCGACAGTGGCTTGACTAGACCATCCTGATTTTAAATGCTTTCGAATAGGAGCAGTTTTTTCAGATAGGTTGGGAACGTATTTATGGATGTCATTTAAAACACCCAAAAATCTCTGAATCATTTTGGTGTCTTTGAGTTCATCAGGGAACTCAGAAAGCTTTGTTAGCACATGCGGTTGTATCTATATATGTCCATCGATTACATGAATTCCAAGGAGATCAATATCATTTTGGAATAACACCATTTTCTTTTCTGAGAGGTCAATACCATGAGCTTGAACTTCTTGAAAAAATATTTCTAGATCAGCCAAATGTGTTTGTAAATCTAGACTATGGATTAAAATATCATCAAGGTAAGTTATGATAAAATCATACTTATCAAATATAAAATCCATTCTCTTCTGGAAGAAAACAGGAGCATTCTTTAATCCAAATGGAACAACTTTCCATTGGTAAAATCCTGTCGGGCATGTGAATGTTGTCTTATGTCTGTCTGCTTCTTCAATCATAATCTGGTAATAACCAGATTTCATATCAAATTTACTGAAGATTTTACTCTTCTGAATTTTCTGCATTATTACTTGTTGACGAGGTAAGGGATAATGAAAGCTTTGAGTGATTGCATTCAATGGTTTGTAATTAATCACCATTCTTGCTTTACCTCGAACTACTTCAGAATGATTGCGAACCAAAAATGCAGAACGTAAATAATTGGAAACACTCGTTTCAATCAATCTCAACTTCAACAATTATTCAATTTGTTTTTTCATTTCTTGTTCATCAGAAGGAGTACAAGGAATTAATTTACCTTTTACTCCATTATCATGCATGGTCACAATTTCTTGCTTGGGGCTCTCTTTTTCCCAAAACTTCTGAGGGTCTTCTGAGCAGCTTTTAACTAACCTCTAGTATATAGAGATTTGTTCCTAAGTCCATTCCGGATCTATCGCTGCTTTTTGTTTTGTTTTGAGAGCTTCTTTTTCTTCATAAATCTGCAGTACTTTTTGCCAATCTTTGGAATCATTTTTTGGCTTTCTTGTACTGGTCTTCTTCTGACTTTCTCTTCTTACTTCAGAGTCTGCAAATTTTAATCTTGGAACAGAGATTGCTTGTTTTTTGAAATTGAAGATAACTTTATCTTCACTAATAGTCACGGGCAAAACAGAATTGATAAATGGCATACCCAGAATTAAAGTGGCAGATGGGTCATAATTCTATATAGAAGATATCTTGACAATATTCCCACTTATTTTTAAAGAAATATTATCCACATAGTGAGTAAGATTAACTGTACCTTTGATCGTTTCTAAAATCAGGATATTCTGGAGAGGTTTCCATAATCCTTTAAACAACGATGGTCAGGCAAGATTTCTTGAACCACCGGTATCAATAAATGCATCAAGATCTATCCAACTATTTTTAACCTGCACGGAGACCGGTATATACAAAAGATTATTTGTTTTTAACATTTGCTTCAAGAAAGTTTGTTCTGCTGGTGGGTCGAATTCAGGAACTGGCATTGAAGATGTTTGTCTAATATTTTTCTGATATGGACAAAAAGACTTTAACTGAGGGAGAATAGGGATAACCTATTTTCCTTTGTCTTTCTCTCGTGGGATGGACCAACATAAAGATTCTATTTTACTGGTTTCAACACTATCTCTGTCAGTCTCAAATTCTTCATTGTAATGAAGCTCTTCTTCTTCATCTTCAACTGAAAATTCATCAGTAGAACAATCATAAGAAATATTCATTTTCTGAACAGAATTGACTAACTCTTCATCTTGTGAAAAAGAAGCTTCAGTTAACATATATACATCTGATGGTTCTTCTTCTAATTGTACAATAGACTAATCATCAAAAAATTCTTCAATACCTACACATGCTTTTAATTTACCGGATGTGATTTTTGGACAAGCACGATCATACTGTCCTTCCTGTTTGCATATGAAATAGCAATTGTTTTTGGTTCTTGGCTGTTTCCTTTTCTTTAGAAATCTAAAATTTTTAAAAGGCCGTTTGGCATTTGCAATTTTCTTGGTCTTCAATTTCCCATACCTTTTATGTTTTCTTCTTTCCTTAAATGGTCTCCATGGCAAAGCAGCACGACAAACATGGGCACTGGGAGTTATATCATGTGCCTGTTTTTGCCAATAGAGATATTTGACTTTCTCTTGACACCTGAATAAAAGATCTATCCAGTAAATATGATCTATTGTTTTGCTTTGAAGCTCAATATCTTTAGAAATCAGATCGCCTAGATTTCCTAGTAATTTGATAGAAAACAAATTTTCTAAACTGAATCATTTGAAAGATTTGCTTTGTAAACTTTGGCCATAAAATCTTGACCGAAAGCTTCAAGATAATTTAAATCTCTCAGTTCCATTCTAGCAAGGTTTGTAATAATTTGCTTCTTCTCATCTATTGGCTTGGGGACAAACTATGTTTTTAGTAGTACCTCTAGAGTAGAAAGTCCTACTGCAATGACTGGTTGTCGTTCTGACTCAGGAGGTCCAATCCATTAGTCATAAACTATTCTGGCCATTCTTTTCTCTGCTAGAACAAATATGGACATATTATCGAGCTTTGTAGTTACTTTCATTTGGTATAATGCTCCGATCCATTTTTGAATTGATTCAGCTGGATTTTTTGATTTGTGCAAATCCAAAATATAACCGCTAGAATTAGAAGCAAACAAATCTTCTTCTATTCTAGGATATTTTTGGACTTATTTAACAAAATTTTCCTTTTGGATTGATGTCATGATAAAATATGGAAACTTAGAAGCTGCATTTTCAAGAGTCACTATTTATGCTTTTTTTTTCTTGGCTTTTCTGGAATAGACTCTATCTTCATTGGTCTGAAAGGTGTTTCATAGGTGCTAGCTTCTGTTTCTTCTAAATCCCAAAAATTTGGGGTCGACATATCTATAGAAAATTTTGAGCTTTGAGTTTCTTTATATTTTCTTCTTCTTTCCTTTTTCTGCATCCTTGTCTCTTTCTTGGCTCTTTCTTCTTGTTGTTCATCATGTAAGAGCTTGAGATTGGCTAGAGTGAGCTCATTTTGTGCACCCAAATCATCTATAGCAATTTTATCATAAGAACACCTTGTGGTAGTATAATTACCAATTTGATACAACTGGTCTGAATCATTTGTATTTAAGGAGTTGTGTTCAACTAAAAGGGCACAATCATCTCTTGTAGGAGGTTGTTTTGAGGAGGACGAAGTAGTACAAAATTTTGTCTTTGGTGGCCAATTACCTCCTTTTACAAAGTGACGATTAGCATATTGCCATTATTCAACTGGGGCTATCTGGGAATTATAAATTCTAAACATCTTATTTACAGCAAGAAAAGGCTTAACTTTAGGTATATACAAATCTTTTGAAGATAACATAGGTTGACTAAAGGTGCTAGCTGTTTGGGCAGAGGATTCCGTGGATTCTAAGACTGGTAACACATATTTTCTCGGATGGATGATGGGTCGTTGGATGGAAGGCTTCTCTTGAAGTATTCTTATTTTACCTTCTTGCAACAAATCTCTTCTTGTTAGGCTTCCTGGTTTCTTTTCATGAGCTAAAGACTTGTATTGAAAATACCACTCATGCGGTAAACCTATAGAATCATAAGATGCACCCTCTACTTGTGCATTGTTTAAACCAACTAACACACAATCTCTAAGCACTAGCTGTTTTAATTTCGGATGAACTATATTAGTCAACTGGAAGGATGTATGAATTATTACAGATAAAAATTCACTTTCATCAACCATATGTAATCCTTGAACTCCTACCATGAGTTTCCAACAGTCTTTCAGATGAGGATCCATAAGACTAATAGAGTAATCAGGGAAAATCATTCCATATTAACACCCAATAGATAGGTTACGAACAATGGTAACTATTCTAGCATGATCATAGTTCTGGTGTCTAGTATCAAACACTTCAGATATGCACGGAGTATTTAAGCCATTTCTAAACAAAGGGGCCAAACCTATCCTTATACCTCCAAAATGTAAATAGGAATATTTTTTGTCTTTTGCATATTGGAAAAATTTTTGGATTTCTTCAGTGGTAAACAAAGAGAGAGACACAATCTGTATAGAAGGACTTGAGATTTTGATTTTCACTTCCATTTCTTTTAGAAGCATTTTCTTCTGAAAGATATTAGAGAGAGGAGTTTTATAAACATCAGTTGCATGAAGAGTTGGAGGATTCCAACTTTCAGGATTCTCTACTATCTCTAATTCTTTTTTAGAATCGATTTCCTTTTCAAGGGATCTAGAATTAACCTCAGTAACAACACATCTTTCCAAAGTAGAAAAGGATCTGATTAAACTTGCCATTAGGAACGGTGCAGGGCTGTGATACCAGACAGAATCAGATCATGACAAGATGAAGAATTACCAGGACAAGATGAAGAATCAGATCATGGCAGTGGGTGAAATAGATAGATAGATCCTTCCAACAACTATAACGAAACAACTACTTTTTATTGGGTCAAAAAATAGGTCCCCATTCCTCCCCGCTTAGGAAACAATGATCCCTATTGTGTTGAGTTCCTCCATGAGATGAGGAAAATTCTGTTGAACTTGGTCCCTGGTGAGTTGTTCTACAACCTCTAATGTGTCCAGTAATGGTGGGAAGCATGGTCAAGGGCAGTCCACATTGAACACTTAGTGCAAGCAAAGGAATGGGGGAATGTTGTGCTCCAAAGCATTATTTCCTATAGCCTTGGTACTGATGTAAGGACCATATTCAAGTGGTCTAAGTTTTTGATGGGCTCTTGTAAGGTGTTCTTTCAGTAGATGCAACCAGACTTTGTCGCCCACCTGAAACTTATGTGGCACCTGATGTTGATCATGTCGATGCTTGTACTTGGAATTTTCCTGAATGGAGTGGTGATAGATCAGCCCATTGGGTAGAGGTGCTCTGGAAGTCAAATCCGCCAAATGCTTGACCTAACAGTGCAATGGTACCCCTGTGGGTGAGGAGAAGATGACCTTATCACTCTACTATTGCTGCTGCGTGGAGGAACCCTTCACGGGGGTCATGGATGTGGTGATGATCTTCCCCTTACTTTGGGAGCGAACCAGGAAAAAAATTAATTTCCTAGTCTAGGAGATGAGCTTGTTGCATTTCTTAGTAGTGATCAAAGAGGTGGCAGTAGGTGGGGCTACCCACGGTATCCTGTATAATGAATTACCCAAATTAATAATAACAGTGTGATGTTAGGTCCCTATAATACTAGTGATTCCCCCATTACTATTTTCATTGTATCCCTTATTAATATTATTGTGCCCCTATTGTCCCCATATTGTTATCATTGTGCCCCATAGAATCCCTCTATTGTCATTTTTGTGCCTTTATATTATTATTGTTAGGTTGGCTTGGTTATATTGTGACCCCTTAGACTCCTATATAAAGAAAGAAGGTTTTGTCATTTGAATCATCCAATAATTATTCATTTATGTAATGTAAAGTGGGTTGCCCCCTCGAAGAGGCTGAATTCTAAGGCGTTCATTTATCTTTTCTATATTTTTGTGAGCTGGTTTCATAACACTTGGTATCAGAGCTTTGGATTCTAGGGTTTCGCTACTCCAAACAAGTCATCGTGGAATTTGCACTATAATTTTTTTTATGCAACGTCTCAGATGCTAAAACCAAAACCCATTTGGGTTGAAATTGTTCTGAACCTTCGGTTTGAAATTCAAATCTTTTGGCACTATATTTGCAAAGATATGATTTGAGGAAGTTGGCCTTTTTGCAGACTCCTGACTTACATTCCAAACAGGTGACCTGAGGAAAATAGTCATAACTTTTATTTTGAGCATCAGATTGAAATTTCGTAAGAAGTTACAAAAAGAGGACGGGATGTAGTTTCTGGTATATATGTTTCAGATCCTAAGGTCAAAACAGTTGCATGTGGCACTTCATACAAGTTCGCTCTTCTGAAAAGGTATATAATCAGGTCATCTTGGAAGATTGTGCATAACTCTTTCTTGGAGAATATAAATTAAATCAAACTGGTGACATTGGAAATAGAACGTAGAGGGCTATTGTAGGTTGCAATTTCAGAATTGGAAGATCCGAAATTATAGAGATACATCAGATGCAATATCAAGCTCCTACAAAGTGAAAAAAGGTGTGTAGATTTTTTAACTCTTTGCATAAGCTTAGTTTGAAAAAATAGTTTGAAGAAATTCAAAGGGCATAGTGAAGCATTATTATCGGTAATTGATTACCCAAAGAAAGAAAATGGAAACACCTAGTAAGAAACCTAAATGATCTAGCATGAATCATGAAGAAGAGGAAGAAATGCAACATGATATATCAAAATTACGAGACCAAGTGGAACAAATGTCACTCGCACAAAAAGTAACCGAATCTAATATGGATGGTTCAGAGAATGATGTAGAAGCTAAGATGAATGGTTTAAAGAAAGGCATAGAAGCTAAGATGAATGATGTGGAAGCTAATATGGACGATTTGAAGATAGATTTGAAGGCAGATTTGAAGACAGGCATGGAAGATTTGAGGAGAGATTTGACAAAGTTTCTACAACAAATGCCTACTAATGATGAAAGGTAGTAAAGGAAACTCATGATGAAAACAAAATAAATGTTAATCATGATTTCATAGACTCTAACATTGGATCGAAGAACCACCATGTTCCAAAGATCGATATGAGAAAGTTTGATGGCAAAGATCCCAGAACATGGATACTACAGAAGGAGCAATTTTTCGATCTCCATAAGTTGCAAAACGCACAAAAGGTACGTATTGCAACTTTATATTTGGAACCAAATCAGTTTATATGGTATCAATGTCTTTTCTCTCATAAACAAATTGTCACCTGGAAAGTTTTTACAGAAGAAATGACAGCACATTATGAGGATACAAAAAGCAACACTTTTTTTAGCCAATTAATAAATCTCAAACAAAAGGATTCAATGATGGAGCACGTTGAGGATTTCCAAAAATTGAACATAAGGGTAAAATATATTCCAGAGGAGCATAGGATTGATGTGTTCATAGGGACTTTAAAGGATAATATACAACATAAGGTTTGCCTTTGGGAACCTGATTCATTGGAGAAGGCATTCATGTTAGCAAGAAAAATGGAAAGCAAAATTATGGCAACCAGGAAGCCTACCACTCACAACTATAAATATGGAAGTGTTTTTGCTCCTATCCTTCCACAACCTACAAGGTTGACACCACAACAATTGGAAGAAAAAAGAGCAAAAGGGCTTCGCTACAATTGTGATAGAAAATACACTAAAGGTCATAAGTGTGCTAAGAAGAAATTATTCTACATAGATTATGAAGAGGAGGAAGAAAAGGAAAAAGAAATTTCAAAAGAAGAGGATATACTCCAGGAACAAACCTTAGATAAAGAATAAATGAATCCTACCATATCTTGTAATGCATTGGTTGGAATTACCACTCCTCGAACTATCAAGATAGAAGGACATATCAAGAAGAAAAAAGTAATAGTGTTGATTGATTCAGGAAGTACCCACAATTTTATTCATTGTAAGATAACAAAAGAATTGAATTGCTTCTTATATCTAACACCAGAGTGTCAAGTGATGGTTGCAAGTGGAGGA